>DWRD01000019.1:0-34983 GCA_022318305.1 Gerosis bhagava
CTACCACTGGCTGGATTGTGCCTGGCAGGCGGCATCGCGGTGCTGATCATGGGACGCCGTTACTCGCAGCCTGCCGGTCAGGAAAAACCGGTCACCCATTAATAAGCACAGGCGGGATTTTTCCCGCCTTTTCAACATACGTTATTCTTGTATACCGTAAAACGTTTCGCAGAAGGATTTACTGGCCCCTAACTTGATCGACAGGCGGTTGGCCGTCTCGCGCATTAGCTGGCTGAGGCCGCTCTCTTTACGGTCCGCAGTCAGACGCGATGACGGTCCTGTCAGCGCCAGTGCCGCGATGGGGTTATCGTGGACGCCAAAAACCGGCATCGCGAAGGCGGAGGTGTGCGGATCGCGCGCGCCAGAGGTATAGAACGGAAGCGTTTCTTCGTCTTCCGGCAGCGCCTCACCCAGTCCCCAATGGCGTAAAACTTTGCTGATCGCGGAACCATCCAGTGGGAACTGGCTGCCGGGCAGGTTGCTATGGCGTAATCCCTCTGAAGCTTCGGCGCGGAACAGACACAGTCGTTGGCCGCCCTCTATCACATACCAGCTCGCGCTTTCACTGGAGGCCTGAGACAGCGCCTGCAATTCCGGCTGTACAATTCTCGCAAGCTGAAATGATTGCTCATAAAGCTTGCCGAGATAGAGCAAACGGTGGCCGAGCGTATAGGTGCCATCGTCATGCCGGATAATGTAGCTCATACGCTCAAGCGAATTCATTAAGCGATAAACGGTGGTTTTGTGGTATCCCGAAAGCTGGGCCAGCTCAGTTAACGTCAGGCTGTCATTACCCGGACGGAAGCAATCCAGTAAAGCGAGCGCCTTTTCAACGGCAATTACGCCTTCATTCCCCATCATTTTCTCCTTTTGGCCGAACAAAATTGTACCTGAATTTTGTGATTAACATCGTGTTTACATCACAAACACGCTCTCAGCGCTGGCGAAAAGAGAAGCAATGCTCGTATAGTTGTTTTATATAGTACATCTGTGTTGTACATAGTAAAACAAATGGAGACTAACCATGCCTGCATCACAACAGAAATTAATAAATGTGGATATTGAGCGCGTTAGCGCGGAGGAGGTCCGTCAGGCCGCTGAATATCAGGCGGCGATTCTCGCTGACGTGGCCGGACGCCGCGGCACATTACATGGCCGTATCAAGCCACTGGCGCCACACATGGCTGTGGCCGGCCCGGCGATTACCGTAGAGGTCCGCCCGGGAGATAACCTGGCGATTCACGCTGCGATGGCCGTCGCTAAACCTGGCGATGTGCTGGTGATAGACGGCAAAGGCGATCTCTCCTGCGCTTTACTCGGTGAGATCATGGCCACGCAGGCGCAGGCCAGCGGCATCGCAGGTATCATCATTGACGGCGCAGTTCGCGATGCTGAAACCTTAAGTAAACAAAACTTTCCTGTTTTCGCTGCCGGTCTTAATCCGTGTGGTCCCACCAAGTTCATTCCCGGCCGGGTCAATCATGCTATCTCGGTCGCGGGCGCCGCGGTGCAGGCGGGTGACCTGGTGGTAGGGGATATTGACGGCGTGGTGGTTATCCCCCGCGATGAAGTACGCGCCATCATTGAGTTGGCGAAAGGTAAACTGGAAGGGGAAGTCAAACGTCTGTCGGCCATCCACGACGGCGATCTTCGCCCGCACTGGCTGGAGAACGCGTTGCGTCAGGCGGGTATGCTGAGCGAAGGGGAGGCATTGCCATGAGCGATAAAAAAGTCGTACTGGTAACCGGCAGCGATTTGGCTGAAGCCGCGTTCGGCATGCTGGAAGATTATGAACTCGTATTTGCTGGCCGCCAACCAACAGAAAACCAATTGATAGCATTATGTCAGCAGCATAATCCGGTCGCCATATTAGTGCGCTATGGCAAGATTACGGCATCTGTGATGGATGCCGCTCCGGCGTTGAAGGTCATTTCCAAGCATGGCAGCGGCATTGATGTCATTGACGTCGAAGCGGCGGCGGCGCGCGGCATTATGGTTCGCGCGGCGACAGGCGCTAACGCCGCGGCGGTTTCAGAACACGCCTGGGCATTAATTCTGGCCTGCGCCAAGTCAATCATTCCGCTTGACCGCCGCCTGCGCGAAGGGCACTGGGATAAATCGACGCATAGATCGCTCGAACTGGAGGGCAAAACGCTGGGGCTGATTGGTCTGGGCGCGATTGGCAGCCGCGTGGCGAAAATTGCCGGCGCCTTCGGTATGAAGGTGCTGGCTTACGATCCGTATGCCGCCACGGTTCCTCCCGGATGCGAACGTGTTGATGTACTCAAAGACCTTCTCACGCAGGCTGATGTTGTCTCCCTTCATTGTCCCTTAACGCAGCAAAATCGGGGAATGATAAATGCCGTTACCCTGGCACAGTGTAAACCCGGCGCCATCCTGGTCAATACCGCGCGGGGCGGATTAATCGACGATGCAGCGCTGGCAGCGGCACTAAAAGGAGGGGCGTTGCGCTGGGCGGCGCTCGATAGCTTTAACAGCGAACCACTCACCACGCCGCACATCTGGGAGCGGGTCGAAAATGTCATTCTATCTCCGCACGTTGGCGGCGTAAGCGACGCCTCTTACGTCAAAATGGGTACCGCCGCCGCGGCCAATATTCTACAGGTAGTGCAGGATTCATCGCAGACTGAAACAGCGTACTAACTTGTCTTTCAGCAGCTCCGCTCTTTCGGGGCTGCTGTGCTTTTTGCAAAGAGCAAGCTGAGTGATGCTGTGAGCAATGTTATTGCTCCGCAAAATTAACCAGCGCTTCGCCATCGAGGCGATAGCGGACCCATTCGCTTTGCGCCGCGGCGCCAATACTGAGGTAAAAATCAATGGCCGGCTGGTTCCAGTCCAGCACGCTCCACTCAAGGCGTCCGCAGCGGCGCGCAACCGCATACCGGGCAATGGTTTTTAGCAGCGCTCGACCCGCGCCCTGGCCGCGATAGTCCGGCGAGATATACAAATCTTCCATATAAATACCGTTGCGTCCGAGCCAGGTTGAATAGCTGGTGAAGAACACGGCATAGCCCGCCGTTTTACCGTCAATTTCGCAGATCAGCGCTTCGGTTTTACTGTCGTCGCCAAACAGGGTTTCGCGGATCTCTTCGGGGGTGGTGACCACTTCCTGCGGGGCTTTTTCGTACACCGCCAGTTCATAAATCATGTTGTAGATGGCGGAAGCGTCATCCGCACGGGCCTGTCTAATCGTAATACTCATAATTTTTCCTGTCGTTTTCACACGTTAACGATATTGATGACGCTAAGCATAGGGGGTATTGTCAGAAGAATTAAGTGCAATGAAATCACCCAATGATGAATATTATGCATCCGGCGCTCAGACGCCTCGATCTCAATCTGCTGCTCGTTTTTGATGCTATCTATCGCCACTGTTCCGTTCGTCTTGCCGCCGATGAGCTAGCGATGAGTACCTCCGCGTTGAGCCACGCGCTGTCGCGGCTGCGCGTGGCGCTGAACGATCCGTTGTTTTTTCGCGAAGGACATCGGATGTGCCCGAGCGTCTATGCCACTCAGCTCGCGCCCTCCATCGCTTCAGTATTGAAATTGCTTAATCAGGAACTCACGCGACAGCCAGAGTTTATTGCCGCCGACAGCACCGAGCGGATCCAGATAGCCATTACCGATTTCACCGCGTTATGCATTTTCCCTGCGCTGATGCAAAAGCTGCAGCATGAAGCGCCGGGATTGCGTTTTGAACTCCGTTATTTGCCGCATAGCCCGGCACTGACGGAGCTGCTGGCGGGGGAGGTGGATCTGGCGCTGGGCTTCAGCACCGCTGAAGATATCCGTCATCATGAACTGGAGGAAATTGACTGGTTTGAGGATGAGTACGTGGTTATCAGCAATACCCGTCGCACGGCGCTGACGCTGGCGGATTATCTCGCCGCGCGGCATCTGGTGGTTACGCCGTGGAATGAAAAGCAGGGAGTGTTGGATTTACGCCTGCAGGAATTAGGCTATACGCGGCAGATAGCGCTCAAAACCCCTTCGATGCTCAGTGCGCCGTTTATTGTGGCGCAAAGCGATCTGTTAATGGCGATTCCTCGTTATGCCGCAGAGAAGTTCCTTCATGCCGCCCCGATCGCGATTTTTCCTTTGCCGTTCGCCATAAGCCCGTTCACCGTGAAGATCTATTCCCATAAACGCGGCGGACAGCGAGGAGCAACCAAATGGCTTAAGACGGCGCTACAAAGCCTGGCGTTGACAGCGAATGCCGGGAGTTTTTAACCTCAAAAAACCGAACTTAAAATAACTATCGCAATAGTAACCGTCGCGACAAAACCGGTCTGAAAGGCGAGCGTTCGGATAACGGGGATCCCGGCGGTATGCGCAATATAATGGACAATGCGCGCGAGCAAATAAACTTTAGCCGCAATTAACGTTATGGCGTTATTGACGTTAAGCAACGCGGCGACCACAACCAGTGGGGCAAAAATAACGAGGTTTTCTACCGCGTTGGCATGCGCCTTTTGCGCACGCTGCGCCCAGGGCGCCAGCCCGGTTGATGGCGAATGGCCATTTCCCGCCGCGGGCGCGACGTTAACGCGCGCGGCTCGGGCAATAATATAGGGGATCCACATCATAACCGTTAGCAGACAAATTAACGCAAGGATAATCAGTTCAGGATTATTTTTCATGGCAATTGACTCTGGTAATTAATAGCGATAGAGGAAAGTCTATGGCTAAGGTTAAAATAGAACCATATGCAAAAATGACAATTTCAATACCATTAACGACATGAAGATAAATATTCTGACTCTGGATGGCGTTTTCGACACCGGCTTAGCGACGTTGCTGGATACGTTCGCCGCGGCCAATGATATGGCGCGACGCCAGAGCATGAATATTTCTCGCTTTGAGGTGCAGATGATTGCCGTGACCGGGCAGGTTAAATCAGCCCATGGGTTGAGTATTCCTGCTCATCAGGCATCGGGTTTGGATTATCCCGACTGGATTGTGGTGCCGGCGATCAACGTTCACGCACGACAATCGCCACCGGATGGCTGGCACGATATTGCTGACGCTAAGCGGTTTTTGCAAAACATGGCGAAGCACGGCGTTAAAATTGCCGCTGCCTGTTTAAATACCTTCATTCTGGCTGATAGCCGTTTGCTCAATGAGCAGGCCGCCACAACGTCATGGCTCAATGCGGCCCCGCCAATCCTTCCCGGCGCAATGATGGGCCATGTGGAGCTGGCGCTGTGGCTGATTCGCCAGAGCAGCCCGCCGCTTGCCGATTTGCTGGCAAAAGCGATGGCGGCTGATATCCGCCATCCTCAGGTTTCACGCCTGCCGGCAGGTTATCCTCAGCATGCCGATGATCTGATCAACCGCTTTGCGCACTGGTCGCGAGCGCATCTGGCGCAGGGATTTTCCCTGCAGGCGGCTGCCGGCGCGCTTAACGTGCATCCACGCACCCTACAGCGCAGAATGGAGGCCGCGCTGGGGAAATCACCGTTGGCTTTTTTTCAGCAATTGCGGGTCGAACGAGTAAAGCAGCTGCTTGCCGAGGGGAAAGATATTGAGACGATTACCGCTGACGTGGGTTATTCGGAAGTGTCAACGCTGCTGGCGTTGCTGCGCCGTCAGACTGGAAAGGGAATACGGGCGCTGCGTCATGCTGTGTGAGCGTATTCGTTTAAAGAAAGTAATTATAGAGTAAAGAGGAGTTATTTCTCCTTGACTGTTTTATTAATTCTTTTGTTTTTCCGAACCAGGCAATATCTATATCTTCTATGGTCAAATGTAGAATGGAAACCGACAGGAATATTTTTGTCGGGTGGCGGCTAGCGCCTTACCCGACCTACGGAACGTACTATTGAGAACTGAAACTGCCGGTGTTAGTGGCCTCAAAATCCCCGGTGGCGCGAGCGCTTACCGGGGCTACGGCACTGTGCAATTTGGAATTATGTTGCGCAAAGATCAATTGCCAGTCAGGATTATTTCTTTTTCTTCACCACTTTCCATTTTCCGCCAGCGGCAGTGTCGGCCAGCACGATTTTAAATCGGTTACTTTCCCAGTGGGGCAGGCCTAATATGCGCCGCGCTATACGGTTACCTTTCGCCTTAATCATGATGTCGCTCCTTATTTTATTAAAGATGCACTAAACCCACGCGTGAAAATATTCTGCGTTTCCCGAGGTTTCAATTTTTCTAAAAAATAAAATTCACTAACAATTAAATTCAGGCTTTATTGTAGGGTGGCTATTTTTTAATTCAAGCCGCCATGAACATTCGGACCTTAGTAGCAATAAAAACGTTTTTCCAGGCTTTTATCCCAGTAAACGGTTTTTATTGCCATTTTGTCCGGCGAAAAAGAGGGAAATAACGGCAAGGTTAAAACGTCATACCGCCGATAACGGCCGCCAGGCGATCGAACATCTCGCCAAACAGGTGTTCGCAGAAGGGGGCCAGCATCGGCATCATCATGCCGAGGGTCATAATGCCAAAGGTCATGGTCACCGGGAAACCGATCACGAATACCGATAGCTGCGGCGTCATACGGTTGAGCAGACCCAGGGCGATATTGAGTGTGAGCAACAGACAAATCAGCGGTAACGCCAGCATCATGCCGTTGATAAAGATTAAGGAACCCAGTTGGGCGAGCGCCAGGAAACCGTTGCCGTTCAGCGGCTGGCTCTGGATCGGCAGGGTATGGAAACTGTCGGCCAGCAGCGAGATCAGCCACAGGTGGCCGTCAAAGCTTAAAAACAGCAGCATTGCCAGCAGGTTCAGCAGCCGCGCCAGCACCGGCATATTGGGGCCGCCGCTGGGGTCGAAGAAGGTGGCGAACGATAGCCCCATCTGCATGCCGATGACTTCGCCGGCGAGGCGTACCGCGGCGAAAGCTAGCTGCATCGTCAGCCCCAGCGCCGCGCCGATCAGGATCTGCTGAATCGCCAACCATAAACCGGCAGCAGAGATAATGGGGATCGTGTTGGCAGGCAGCGTTGGGGCGATCAGTATCGCAATCAGACCGCCGAGGCCGATTTTCACCTTTTTGCTTATCTGCTTTTCACTCAGCACCGGCGCGGTGCTGATGAGGGCCAGAATACGCAGCAGCGGCCAGAAATACTGGCTGAGCCATTCGCTAAGCTGCGCGCTGTCAAAGGGGATCACGGCTAGCCAATAATATTAGGCAGGTTGCTGAATAATGTGCGCATATAGTCCAGCAGCAGGTTCAGCATCCACGGTCCGGCGATAATAATCGTCGCCACTACCGCGAGAATTTTGGGGATGAACGATAGGGTCATCTCGTTAATCTGGGTGGCGGCCTGCAGCAGGCTGACCACCAGCCCGCTGATTAGCGCTGCCAGCAGCAGCGGGGCGGCCAGCGCCAGGGCGACCTTCATCGCTTCGGTGCCAATGGCCATCACGGATTCCGGCGTCATGATTGTTCTCCGCGGTTCAGGAATAGAAGCTCTGCGCCAGCGAGCCCAGCAGCAGCTGCCAGCCATCCACCAGCACAAAAAGCATTAGCTTAAACGGCAGCGAGATCGTCGCCGGCGGCACCATCATCATCCCCAGCGCCATCAGCACGCTGGCGACCACTAAATCGATAATCAGGAACGGAATAAACACCGTAAAACCAATCTGGAAGGCGGTTTTCAGTTCGCTGGTGACGTAGGCGGGCAGTAGAATACGCATCGGTACCGCCTCCGGCCCGGCCAGCGGCGGCTGGTTGGCCAAACGAGCGTACAGCGCCAGATCGCTTTCGCGGGTCTGGCGCAGCATAAATTCGCGCAGCGGCTGCGCGCCTTTATCCAGCGCCGTATCAAGGCCGATCTTGTCCTGGCTGAAGGGCAGGTACGCCTCCTGATAGACCTTGTCGAACACCGGCGACATGATAAAGAAGGTCAGGAACAGCGCCAGCCCAAGCATCACCTGGTTCGGCGGCGCGGAAGGCGTGCCCAGCGCGTTACGCAGCAGACCCAGTACGATGATAATGCGGGTAAAACTGGTCATCATCAGCAGCATCGCCGGCAGGAAGGTCAGCGAGGTCAACAGCACCAGCGTCTGCACCGGCAGCGACCAGCTCTGGCCGCCGTTGGCCAGCGGATGACTGATAAGCCCCGGCAGCTGTGCGAAGGCGGCTGGGCTCAGCAGCAGTAACGCGGCGGCGAGCCACGGCGCCCGACGGCGAAGGCAAGCGAACAGAGTAGGGAACATGGCTATTTTTCCGGGCGTTTGAGGACGTTTTGCATCAGCTGGCGGAAGTCGTTCGCAGGCGTGACCGCCGTGTTATCTTCATCGCGCGGCGGCGCCGGGAACTGATGAAGCGGGGTGATCTGCTGGGCGGTGACGCCCAGCACCAGCAGGGTATTATCGACTTCTACCACCACCACGCGCTCGCGCTGGCCAACCTGGCAGCTGGCGCGCAGGTTAAGCAACCGGCCGTTGCGCGCCTGCGGCGCAAAGCCGAGACGGCGGAACAACCAACCGGCCAGCAGGATCAGGAGCAGAATCGCGCCGAGCGCGCTGCTTACCTGCATGAGCGCCGAGCCGCCGGATACTGCCGGTTCGGTAACCGGTTGGCTGGCCTGCACGGTAACGGGGGCGGTCATTAGCGGCTCAACCGACGCATACGTTCGGACGGGGTAATGATATCGGTAATGCGCACGCCGAATTTATCGGCCACCACCACCACTTCGCCCTGGGCTATCAGATAGCCGTTGATCAGGATATCCAGCGGTTCGCCCGCCAGGCCATCCAGCGCGACAACCGATCCCTGCGACAGGCGCAGCAGCTCTTTAATCGTCATTTTGGTGCGCCCCAGTTCAACGGTCAGCTTCACCGGAATATCGAGGATCAGATCGATATCCTGCAGGCTGCCGAGCGCATCCTGGGCCTCCAGCGATTTGAACACCCCATCGGTGGTGGCGCTGGATTTCTCAGACGACTGTTGTTCATTAAGCGCATCAGCCCACAGATCGTCTACGGATTCCTTCCCTGCGCCAGACGGTTGCTTAGGATCACTCATTGGGCTGTTCCTCACTCAGAGCATTCAAAATAGGGTTTATCAAGTGTTCAACACGAAGGGCGTACTGCCCGTTTAAGGTGCCATATTGGCTGGTCAGCACCGGCACGCCGTCGACATGGGCGATAATGCGATCCGGTTTATCTATCGGTAAAACGTCGCCAGGCTGCAGCTTAAGAATTTTCGACAAGCGCATCGGGATATCGACGAAGTTGGCAATCAGCTCAAGCTCGGAGTGCTGCACCTGCTTGACCAACGTTTCGCGCCACTGGCTATCTTCCTGGCGGGAATTCTCCAGCGGCGGATTGGTCAGCAGTTCACGCAGCGGTTCAATCATGGCGAAAGGAATACAGATATTAAATTCACCGCTTAGCGCGCCAATCTCCACCTGGAATGGCGTGGTCACCACGATATCGTTCGGCGAGGTGGTGATGTTGGTGAATTTGACCTGCATTTCCGCACGCACGTATTCGACGTCAATCTTATAGATTGCGCTCCACGCGTCGCCGTAGGCGTCCAGCGCCAGGCGTAGCATACGTTTGATGACCCGCTGCTCGGTGGGTGTGAATTCGCGGCCTTCGACCTTGGTCGGGAAACGCCCGTCGCCGCCGAACAGGTTATCGACGGCGATAAATACCAGGCTCGGGGCGAAGACGAACAGCGCGGTGCCGCGCAGCGGGTTCAGGTGTACCAGGTTAAGGTTGGTCGGCACCGGCAGATTGCGGGCAAACTCGTGGTACGGCTGAATTTTAATCGGCCCGACGGTGATGTCCGGGCTGCGGCGCAGCAGGTTGAACAATCCCATGCGGAACTGCCGGGCAAAACGCTCGTTGATAATTTCCAGCGCCTGCAGGCGTTCACGCACCACGCGGCGCTGGGTATTCGGATCGTATGGCTTAACCTCGCTCTCTTTACCGCCGACAACCGTCTCGGGCTCATCGCCCGTGTTGTCGCCGTTGAGCAAGGCGTCGATCTCTGCCTGTGAAAGAATGCTATCGCCCATGGTGATTACCGCAGTATGAAGGCGGTGAACAGCACATCGCTGACCACCTGCTTCGGTTGTCCCTTAACCAGCGGCGCGCTCAGCGTCTCTTTGATCTGCGCGACCAGCTGCTGCTTGCCCTGCTCATTCGCCAGGTGACCGGCCTCCTGACGCGAAAGCAGCATCAGCAGACGGCTACGCACCTCCGGCAGGAAATCATTAAGCTGGCGGCGGGTTGCTTCATCCGGCAGGCGCAGCGTCAGGCCGATATACAGTACGCGGTCCGGATCGTTGTCCGGGGTCACCAGATTGACGGTAAAGGTATCGAGCGGCATAAATACCGGCGGCGCGGGCGGTTTTTCCTTTTCGATGGCGGTTTGCGCGCCGCCGTCGCGCTGTTGCAGCAGCCACCAGCTGTAACCTGCGGCAGCACAGGCGGCCACGGCCACGATCGTCAGCAGGATGATCAATAAGGGGCGTTTGGGCGCGGTTGCCGGAAGGGAGTTTTGAGACATAGCCAAATCAAATTCCTGTTGTTCCGCCCGCCGCGTTGCTGACGGGCATCACGCGCGGCGGCGCCGCACGTATGACATATAAAGGTATTATCGCGGCTAACGCGCGAGGCAATAGCCGGAATAAACGGGCAAATGGGGGCCAGATTGGCCGTTTAGCGCCCCTCAGGCGAAAATATCGACGCCGTTGACCTGGCTGACCATTCGCTGCAGGGCTGCCGGGGCGCTGACTGGCTCAATCGGCGCGCCATCGTTGCCGCCGCCGTGGCGTTCCGCGTAGCTGGCGCGGCCTTCACCGTTGCCATTATGCTGCTGCCATTGCGGCGTCGCCTCGCCGCCAACGCTGCTCTGACCGAGGTTGATTCCGCTCTCCGCCAGCGCGTGACGTAGCTGCGGCATAGCCGCTTCGACCGCCGCGCGTACCTGACCGTGTGCGGAAGCGATATGCAGCTGCGCCTGTTTATCGTCGAGCTGCAGGGTGATCTGCAGCGTGCCCAGCTCCTGCGGATGCAAGCGCAGTTCGGCGCTCTGCTGGCCATTGCGGTGGAACATCAGCACCTGCTGGCTCAGCGCCTGCTGCCATTCCGGGCTACCAAGCTGGGCATTAAGCTGCGGCGTCGGCGGCGCGGTTACCAGCGCACTGGCGGGCGTGGCGCTCTGGCTGGGGCTGGCGGCGGCGAAAGCGACGGCGGCTGGCTGCGCCGGAGTATTCTCCGCCGGACGTTCGGCCATATCGTGCTGCGGCGTGGCCGCGGCCTGCGCGACAGGGGAGGGCAGATTTTGCCCGCTAAGGGGATCCGTGCCCGGCTGCGGCTTCGCCGCCGGTTCGCCTTCCGGCAGATTCACGACATGCTGAGTCGCCACGTTGCCGATGCGGAACGCGGCTTTATCGCCGCTGGGCGCTGGTTGTTGAGCCTGCGGTAGCGCGGTCTGCGGCGACGGGGCGACGATTGCCGCCGGCAGCATGGCGTACAGCGCCTGCAGCGTCGCCGGATCTAAGGTTTTCGCCTCGCTGAGCGGCGGCGTATGCGGGCCGCTATCCTCTTTTTTCGCTGTTGCGTCGACGGCGTTTCCCGCCGATGGCGGTAACGCATTGACCAGCAGCGCGCCGCGTTCGCCGAGCGCCGCCAGCAGCTGGTTAAGCTGGTTACGGCTTAGCGGCGGGGCGCTTTCATCGTCGGCGCTCAGCGCCGCGGGCGGCAGCGTGCCGCTTTGCGCGGGCGTGAAGCGCGCGCCGAGCAGTTGCGCGAAGGCAGACGACAGCTGAACGTCGTCGAGCGCCAGATCCGGCAGGGCGCTGGCGTCGCCGGGCAGGCTAAGGGCGGGCAAAGCATTGAGATTCATGAAGCGGTATTCCTTTGTGTACTGCGTTGCGCGAACTCATCCATCAATTTTTGATTGCGTTTGTTTTCCAACTGCAGCTCGGCGTTTTGCGCGCGCGTGTGCAGGGTATCGTAGGCGTTCAGCCGCTGCTGATGGTCCTGCCACTGCTTCACGGCGTGCTCCACCTTTTGTCCCCACTGCAGCAGCTGCTGGCGCTGTTGTTCGATGGCCTGTTCGAGGGTGGCGATAAACTGCTGGTAGTTCTGCCAGCGAGAGCTTTCCATACCGCCGGAAAGGGTGCTGTTGAGCTTTTGCCGGTACTCGTCCTGATAGTTAAGCAACATCGTCAGCTGTTGCTCGGCGGCCTGTTGCGCCTGGCGCGCCTGGCCCAGACGCTGCGCCGCCTGTTCGACGGCCTCCTGGGCCAGATTGCGCAGGGTAATCAAAGGGGACTGTGCTTTCATCGCGTGGCGTCTCCGATGGCGTTAAACAATCAGCTGCTGTAGCTGCTGACAGGCTTCGTCATAACCGCAGCGCTCGAAAATTCCCTGCTGCAGATAGGTCTCCATTTGCGGATACAGGGCAATGGCTTTATCCAGCAGCGGGTCGCTACCGGCGGCATAGGCGCCGACGCTTATTAAATCGCGGTTACGCTGGAAGCTGGCCAGCATCTGCTTAAAGGTACGTACCCGGCGATAATGTTCGTCATCGATAAGCGACGTCATCGCGCGGCTGATCGAGGCTTCAATATCGATGGCCGGGTAGTGACCGGCTTCCGCCAGCCGTCGGGAAAGCACCACGTGGCCATCGAGGATCGCGCGCGCCGAATCGGCAATCGGATCCTGCTGATCGTCTCCTTCGGTCAGTACGGTATAGAAGGCGGTGATCGAACCGCCGCCGCTGATACCGTTGCCCGCGCGTTCAACCAGCGCCGGCAGTTTGGCGAATACCGAAGGCGGATAGCCCTTGGTAGCCGGCGGTTCGCCGATCGCCAGCGCGATTTCACGCTGCGCCATCGCATAGCGGGTGAGCGAATCCATGATCAGCAGCACGTGCTGACCGCGGTCGCGAAAATCTTCGGCAATTCGGGTGGCGTAAGCGGCGCCCTGCATGCGCAGCAGGGGAGATACGTCTGCCGGGGCGGCGATCACCACCGAACGCGCGCGGCCTTCGGCGCCGAGAATATTCTCGATAAAGTCTTTGACTTCCCGGCCGCGTTCGCCGATCAGGCCGACGACGATGACGTCGGCCTGGGTGTAGCGCGCCATCATGCCCAGCAGTACGCTTTTACCAACGCCGGAGCCGGCGAACAGCCCCATACGTTGGCCGCGCCCAACGGTCAGCAGACCGTTAATGGTGCGCACGCCGACGTCCAGCACCTGCTCGATAGGGGTACGCTGCAGCGGGTTAAACGGCGCGGTAATCAGCGGCGCGCGATAGCCGGTTTCCGGCGCAGGCAGGCCGTCAAGCGGCCTGGCGCCGCCGTCGAGCACGCGTCCCAGCAGCGCCGGGCCCAGCGGGAGTTGTTTACCGGCGTGCTGGCCGTCCGCCGTGCTACGGGCGTAAACCCGCGCCCCAGGTACGATCCCTTCGACCTCTTCCAGCGGCATCAGATACAGCCGCTGATCGTTAAAGCCGACCACTTCGCTTTCCACTTCCTGCACGCCGTTGCCGCCGTCGCGCTCGATAAGGCAGGTTGCGCCGAGCGGCAACTGCAGACCTGTGGCCTCCAGCACCAGGCCGGTGGCGCGGGTCAGCCGACCGTAGCGTCGCACGGTCGGCGTACGGGCGATACGCTGCTCCAGCGCTTCAAGTGAATTCAGCCAGCGGCCAAGACGGGCGGTCATCACAGCGCTCCCGGCGCGGCGAGGCGACACAATTCATGCCAACGGGTGGCGAGACTGGCGTCGAGATCGCCCTCTTCGGCGCTGACCTTACAGCCGCCGGGATGCAGATCGCCGTCCGCCAGCAGCCGCCAGCCGTGCAGGCTGAGGGTGGTACCTAACTGCTGCTCAACGCGCTCATAATCTTGCGGGTGCACACGCAATTGCGGCTTGCCGTTGAACATCGGCTCTTGCTGGATCAGCTGTTGAATTTGCGTCAGCAGGGCGGTGCCGTCACAGACCGGCGGCTGGCCAAGCACCTGTTTCGCGGCGGTTAGCGCCAGCTGCATCAGGCGTGAGGCGATGACCGAATCGAGCGCATCAAGGGTGTGCTGAAACTCGCTCACCAGCTGTTGCCAGTGGTCGGTCAGCGGCTGTTGCTGCTGTTGTGCTTCCAGCAGCCCCTGCTGGCGGCCCTCCTCAAGTCCCTGCTGAAATCCGGCTTCATAGCCTTTTTGCTGGCCATCGGCATAACCGGATTGCTGACCTTGCTGCTCGGCCTGCAGGCGCAGGGCGGCAAGCTGCTGCTGCAGTTCCGCCTGAGCGTCAGGCTGCAAGGCTTCGTTATCCAACGTCGGTAGCGGTGGTTCGAAAGCTGGCGCCGCGTCGCCGAGGTCGTTGAGCGACCAGGGCTGCCAGGGCATGGAATTAATGCGATCAGACATAGGTGTCCTCGCCGCCGCCAATAATCATTTCGCCGCTCTCCGCCAGCCGTCTGACTATCAGCAGAATCGCTTTCTGTTCGTTTTCCACCTGCGACATGCGCACCGGCCCACGGTTGGCGAGATCGTCGCGCAGAATATCGGCCGCGCGCTGGGACATGTTTTTGAGGAACTTCTCGCGCAGCGGCTGCTCGGCGCCCTTCAGAGCAATCAGCAGCGATTCGTTGTCCACGTCCTGCAGCAGGCGCTGGATACTGCGATCGTCGACCTCCACCAGGTTTTCGAACAGGAACATCTCGTCGATGATCTTCTGCGCCAGCTCGCCATCGTATTCGCGCATCGCGTCGATAACGGCTTCTTCCTGCTGGGTTTTCATCAGGTTGATAATCTCGGCGGCGGTACGCACTCCGCCCATTTTGCTGCGCTTGAGGTTCTGGCCGTCGAGCAGGTTGTTGAGCACTTCGGTCAGCTCCGCCAGCGCCGCCGGCTGCACGCCGCCGAAGGTGGCGATACGCAGCATCACGTCGTTGCGCAGGCGCTCATCGAACTGCGCCAGAATATCCGCCGCCTGGCCGCGCTTGAGGTGTACCAGGATGGTAGCGATGATCTGCGGGTGTTCATCGCGGATCAGGTCGGCGGCGCTCTGCGGCTCCATAAAGTTGAGCGTCTCCATCCCGGAGGTGGTTTCGCGGGATTCGAGGATATCCTCCAGCAGGCTGGCGGCGCGCTCTTCGCCCAGCGCTTTCACCAGCACCGATCGCAGGTAGTCGCTGGCGTTGACGCTCAGGGCGGCGAACTGTTCGGCATCGTCTTCAAATTCAGACAAGATCTCGCCGAGCTGTTTATGCGAGACCTGGCTCATGCCGGCCATGGTGCCGCTCAAAAGCTGGACTTCGCGGGAGGAGAGGTGCTTGAGCACCTCCGCCGCGCGGTCTTCGCCCAGCGTCATCAGTAAAATGGCGCTTTTATCGGTTCCGGTCAGGCTCATAGTTCGTTACTCATCCATTGGCGGATTACCAGAGCGACGACCCGCGGATCTTTATCCGCCAGTTCGCGGATGCGCTGGCTCTGGACTTCTGCGCTGACGCGCTGCTGCGATTTACGGCGCAGCGCCAGCTCCTCATTGCTTGGTTTATGGCTGTCGTTCGCTTTAGCGACCGGCGCGCTGGCGGCGGCGACCGCGGCTTGCTGTGCGGCCTGACGCTGCTGCAGCTGTGGCTTAATCAGCTTGCGCCACAATACCCAGCCGAACAGCAGCACCAGCAGATAACGTCCCAGTTCGAGCAGCAAATCGATAAACGCCTGGCTCTGCCAGAACGGCAGCTCGCCGCCGGTCATCTGATTGTCGGTAAATGGCGTATTGACCACCTGCAGGCTATCGCCGCGGGTGCTGGAGTAGCCCATCGCTTCGCGAACCAGCGCTTCAATCTGCGCCAGTTGTTCTTTACTCATCGGCTGCGCTTTGCCGTCGGCGTTGAGGCTGTAGTTCACCACCACGGCGACTGACAGACGCTCCACCGTCCCGGCTTTTTGTTGGGTATGGCGGATGGTGCGATCGAGTTCGTAGTTGGTGGTGGCGTCGCGTCGGGTGCTTAACGGGCCGCTGTTGGCCGCGGCGCTACGGGTGTTGGTCGCGTTGTTGGCGTTATTGGCCGCCGGTTTAGCGGTTTCAATCGGCGCGGTGGCCGGCGCGCTCGGCTGGTTGGATAACGCCCCAGGCACGCCGCCAACCTGCGGCCCGCCGATTTGTTCGTTGCTGCTGGTTTGCTGCGAACGGATCGCCGCTTTCTCGGGCTGCTGGTTCGGCTGGTACTGTTCGTCGGTCTGCTCGCGGGAGGCGAAATCGATCTGTGCGGTCACCTGAGCACGAACGTTGGCGCTGCCGACCACCGGCGCCAGGATCGTTTCAATGCGTCGCTGATAGCCGCTTTCCACTTCGCTGGCATATTTCAACTGCGAGGCGTTGAGGTCGCGCCCGGTGCCGTCAGACTGCGTCAGCAGGCGTCCGGCCTGATCGACCACGGTGACGTTGCCAGCCGGCAGGCCGGCGACGCTACTCGATACCATATAGACGATAGCGTTGATTTGGCCATCATCCAGCGCACGGCCCGGCTGCAGCGTCAGGGTGACAGAAGCGGAAGGGGACTTTTGCTCGCGGACGAACAGCGAGGGCTTCGGCAGCGCCAGGTGCACCCGCGCATTCTGCACCGGCCCCAGCGACTCGATAGTGCGTGAGAGTTCGCCTTCAAGAGCGCGCTGATAGTTAATCTGTTCGCTGAACTGGCTGATGCCGAATTTTTCCTGATCCAGCAGTTCGAAGCCAACGGCGCCGCCCTTCGGCAGCCCCTGCTGCGCCAGACGCAGACGGGTTTCATGCACTTTCTCCGCCGGGATCATCAGCGCCGCGCCATTCTCGGCGAAGCGGTAGGGGATGTTCATCTGCGTCAGTTGGGTGACGATAGCGCCGCCGTCGCGATCGTTCATATTGCTGTACAGCACGCGATAATCCGGGCTTTTCGCCCACAGCAGCAGCGCGACGATAATGGCGATAGCGGCGGAGGCGGCCACCAGCAGCGGTATTTTTGGATTGGCGCGCAGACGGCTCCAGATGGCCTGCAGGCCGTTGTCGCGGCTTTCGCCGGCGGATAACGAGGCACTCATGGTTGGCGGTATCCTTCGCTGGCGTTCAGGCGGCGACGCGCGCTGGCGTGCTGACGAACGGTATGGATAGCGTTATGTGACAAAACTGACTCCCTGATACACATCTTTTCTCAATAGCGGCGCTCCCATTTCTGGGCAGGCCATTATTCGTCTTATCAGATGATTCTGATTGCCCGATAAGCCGGGTTTTTTGCGGCTAATTAACCGCTTTAAGCAAAAATCGCTGTGTTAGGGTGTGCAGCATTGGAGAAGTACAGGGTGAAATAGCGCCTGGCGATCACGACAGTATTGAGGAAAAGATGGCGATTCAGGGTATTGAAGGCGTACTGCAACAGATGCAGGCGATGGCGATTCAGGCGGGAAATAACGGGCAGAATAGCGTACCGCAGGGAGTCAGTTTTGCCAGTGAATTGACCGCCGCGCTGGGTAAAATCAGCGATACCCAGCAGGCCGCGCGTCAACAGGCGCAAAACTTCGAGCTGGGCGTGCCGGGTATCAGCCTGAATGATGTGATGGTCGATTTACAGAAATCTTCAGTTTCGTTGCAGATGGGCGTGCAGGTGCGCAATAAGCTGGTGGCGGCCTATCAGGACATTATGAATATGCCGGTTTAGTCATACAATCCCGGCGCAATTGCTTCCTGCAAACCGCTATGCTAACGCTGGCGGTTTTGTCTATTTACGGCGACAACGGCAAAAAACTGCTCGCCTCTGCATTGATTTTGACCCATCGACTGGTGAATGAGTGATCCGAAATTATCATTACAGTTGATAGGGGATACAGATCAATAGCCGTTCATCGATCGACACAAACGATCTGACTACTAGCACTACAAACTGTATGGTCTTGCCAAAATAATTCTAATTTGGAATAGCAGATGTCCGGAAAAGTAGACTATCAGTTGCGGCGTAAGGTTTGGATTGGGATTTTTCTCGGTTTGTTGGTCTTTTGGGGAACCATTGCGACGATTGTTACCTTAGCGTTGGCTTAGCGCCAAAAGTTTCTACTGTTATTTAGTATCTCCCCGTCAGGTACAAGAAAGATCTGCTTTGTATTATCGGCGGAAGGTGAAAATTTAAATTTGGATGGCAATTCACTATCGTTTCCCGGCCCGGTGGCAAATAATCTGCGCAAATTTTGCTCCGCGGAGGCGTTATGCTGTGGCTTCAGACCGTTGTATTTTTTGTCGTTTTAGCTTTTGTCGCGATAGCGATGTTTCATGAAACCTGGCGACAGGATAGCGAGTAACCGCCGTTTCAACTTCCTCTGATCTGTCTCCCTCCTTAACAGTGACTAAACTTAGAGCATGGCTAACGGTCTTCTGGAGGGTGTTGTGAATAGATTCCACGATGAATACGACGAGCGGGAAATGTACCACATGGTCTGCCGTTGGGAAGATGAAGGCGGGGCGGTAGCGTAACGCATCTCTTTTAAACTGACCGCATTCTGGCGGCTCAGGCGTGAAATCGTTGTATGGCATGAACGCGCGCGCTTGACCCCTGGCAACTTCAGGGGCAATATTCCACGGACTGTGGTAACCCCGGCTGTCTGCATGACACCTGAGCATTTGGTTGAGCGATATAACGGGTATCTTCAGTCGGAAGCGTTGGAGAAATATATAACCAGCATGGAGGAGCCTGCGTGGGAAAGCAGCTAACAGAAGATGATCTTCGTGAACATGGCTTCACCGATAAAGAGATTGCCCGCTTACGTGAAATCCTGACGCGGCAAGAAAGTAACAATGAAACCTATGCTACTTTGATCGACAGTTTACGAAAACGTTTTTGGGGCGGCGTTATTGTTGTTTGTATTGCCTTTGCCATAGTCGTTTCGTGGATTTTTAACTTCGAAAGTAATGATTTTACTTATCCGCTAATCATTATTTTTATCCTGATTGCTGTTTGGAAATTAACACCTTTCCCGATGGCTTTTAAAGCTTATCTTATCTACTTGAAAATCGAGTGATTACTTATTATCAATTTCATATATGGTATTGCCTATTTGTATTCCTTTTACCGTTGATGAAACACCTTTAAGAGCCAACGCAGGGGCGCTCATCGTAGTTATTTTTCGATAAAAGTCCGGTCCGGTATAATAAAATAGCCGCCATGCTTCGGGTTTTAATGCTAGCTTAAAGGCTCCATAAAGTGACGTTGAAAGATCAACAACCTGATAGGCTAGTAACCCTACTTTTTTATCAAATCCTAAAAAGGAGGCTGTATCCTGATATGCGTTAATCGCAAAATTATCTTTACCTAAATGCTCTCGTATCGTTCCCGCCCCATGGAATACAAGCGTTGCTCCAGCTACAATACCAATGACATTTCCGGTACCTACTGAACCAAGCACTAGTCCTATTCCTCCGATAACCTGCATACCGCCAAGAACAACACCGATTCCGTCGATGATATAGCCGATGACTTTTTCATTTTCCCGGTAGAACCGCACGGAGGCAGTGAGCATGGCTTCACCGGTTCGCAACATTCTGTCCTGAATAAGCAGATTTCCCCGCTCTTGCCTGATTGCTTGAATGCACTGCTGGCACTGCTTATCATCACTGCTATTACGGATAATGTTAATCTGTGAAAGGGCAAATCTTTTAACACTTTCCTGAAACCTGATTCGGGTCAGGGGATCATGAAGGTGATAAGCAGAAACCGCCTGCGCGGTATTCATTAATCCGTTAGTTTCAGCTTGTGCCATGGTCATAAAGTAATTGGAAAAACGCGTTTTCCCGAAGAATACATCCATGTTTTATCCCGTGAGTAATATCAGATTTACCCGGTCAAGATAACATAGATTATTTTACAGGCATATTTCCCTAAGCCTGTGAGTGGCTTATTTTAGCTGGCGCGATGTTTAGAATATTTAATTGATGAATGTATGAAGCGTAAATGAAATAATTGATTATATATTATTGCTTATTCACTCCTGTAAAACCCGCCGATGGCTTACCAGGCAACACTCAGCATTGCCCTGGCGAGCCCCATCATGCGCTTCCTGGCCGGAATATCAGGCTGTAAGGTTGTTGTTATTGTAATTCTTCGCTTTTGCTCTTAATGGCTACCACATTATCGGACTGCAGTTCGCCAAGCAGGAGCGAGCGATCGTCGAACTGGCCGTAAGCGGTGTTGACCGCGTTCTGGCGAGTGGATTGATCGATCAGCGTTTTTAATTGTTCCATCCGCTGCTGCAATAGCCCTTTCAGTACTCCCTCATTGTCGATAATCTGCTTCAACTTAGCGTTGAGCATCTCTTGCAGAGCCAGCGATGGCCCCGCTTTGCCGGTAAACTCGGCGGTTTTCTCAACCGCCGTCACGTAGGCAAACTGCATTTCCACCAGCGCTTCCCATTGCCCGGCGCGTGCCAGGGCAATCATCTGGCTGCTCAGGGTATGGATCTGCTGATAGGCGGCTAAAAGCTGCTGTTGGCGTTCCATCACAATGTACCCTGAGCAGGTTGATAGTTTGGCCCAATTTGCCGCCAGGCATCGGCGATATTCTCCAGCAGCTTGACCACTTCGACGATCGCCGCTTCGTCATTATGCAGGTTGGCCTGCATCAGGCGTCGCTTCATATAATCGTACAGCGCCGCCAGATTATCGGCGATTTCACCGCCTTGCTGGTGGTCGAGGCCGCTTTTCAACCCGTTGTCGATGATGTTGATTGCCTTCGACAGCGCCAGGCCTTTACCGGCGATATCCCCCTGATTCATCAGGATGCGTGCGCGAAGCAGGGCGTTAAGCGCCCCGTCGAACAACATTACGATTAACTGGTGCGGACTGGCGCTCATCGCGCTGCTTTCCAGACTGACCTGTGCGTAGGCTTGCGTGCCGCTACGGTTATACATGCTGTTTCATTACCTGATTATGGGTTACTGGGACGAGAACTGCTGTTGTAAGTAGTTACCCGTGCTGCTCAGCTTGGACATCATGGTATCCAACTGAACAAACTGTTGTTTATAGCGATCGATAGTGTTCTGGATGCTGTCGGAAACAGTGTCGATCTGGATATTCAGGCGATCGAGATTGGTGTTGATGCTTTTGGTCGAGTTCTCGATGATGCCGCCCGCTTTAATATAGTTCTGGATTTCATTATGGATTTCGGTGGCCATCCCGGTGTCTTTGCCGTTGCCGGCGAAGAAGTTGGCGACCTGATCCGGTTTCTCGTCGAGCGCTTTATTGAGCTTGGTGCTGTCGACTTCAAGCTTGCCGGTTTTGGGATTGGTTGAGATCCCGAGGTTGCCAAGACCTTTCAGCTCCGGGTTGTCCTGAGCGGCGCTGAGGGCGCTTTTAATCGACGACTGAATGCCGCGCAATGTGTTATCGCCGAGCAGCGCGCCGTTCTTGGCGCTTTGCGCTTCACCGCTTTTCACCGGGGTGTATTTGGTCAGCGAGCCGAAGGTGTCGAGCAGCGAATTGTAGTTATCGACCCAATCTTTGATTTTGTCGGCGGTGCCGCTTTTATCGATGCCGATCACCAGGTTTTGCGGTTCGCCAGCTTTGGTGGTGGTTTTCAGGTCGATGGTGACGCCCTGCAGCGCATCGGCAATCGAGTTGGTGCTGCGCTTAATTTTGGTGCCGTTGACGATAATCTCCGCATCCTGTCCGGCAACGGTCTGCTTCATCGCGCCGCTGTTGCTGCTGCTGTCGTAGTTGAGGATGGCGCCGAGCTTATCGTCGTTATTCACCTGCACCGACACGGTGTTTTTCTCGCCGGTGGTGGAGGAGCTCAGCGCCAGCTGATAGTCATTGTCGCCGACGCGCATGATGCTGGCGGTGACGCCGGCTTTAGCGCCGTTGATGGCATCGCGCATCTCCAGCAGCGAGGTCTGGTCGTCGCTCAGCGGAATCGTGGTCTCTTTTGGCGGGTCGCCGGCGGTGATCGTAATAGAGCGGTCGCTGTTGCCGGCGGTTCCAAGTTTCTCTTGTTGGTCGGTAATCGTCGCCTGGGTGGTCAGGGTTTGCGGCTGCGCCAGCTTCTGCACTTCAACGCTATAGTTGCCCGGCACCGCCTTATTGGTGGTGGTGATGGTGAACTGGTCGTGCTTGGTGGCGGTGGTGCTGTTGAAAAACTCCGGCTTGGCCAGCTCCTTGCTCAGGTTATCGAATTTTTCCAGCGAGCTTTTTAACGTGCCGTAAGCCGTTAGCTGCGCGTTATAGCTGGTTTGCTGAGTGGTATACGGCGTCAGGCGCTGTTGTTCCGCCTTGCTGAGTTTGTCCAGTAAACCGTTGAGGTCGAGTCCTGAGCCGATGCCTAAGGAACTGATCGATGCCATTGGTGTTTCTCCTTACTAATGACGTTATTCGCTTATTGCGTTATCGGCCCAGTGGAGAAAAAGTTTACCGAAAAAGTGAAAAAGGCGATGGCGTAATAGAAGAGGGAAAAAGCGCGTTATTTTCGCCATTGGCGGAGGGGCAAAAATTTTTAAAAAAATGGCTAAAGGTTGCAGAGGATACGTCGATACCAGAAGGGACGGTGGTTGACGCCGTGGGCAAGCAAGCCCGAACCTTTTAACCACGTTGCACTGAACGCAACTGACTCGTAAGGAATGCATATAATGGCACAAGTAATTAATACCAACAGCCTGTCGCTGATGGCGCAAAATAACCTGAACAAATCCCAGTCTTCCCTGGGCACGGCGATTGAGCGTCTGTCTTCCGGTCTGCGCATCAACAGCGCCAAGGACGATGCCGCGGGTCAGGCGATCTCCAACCGTTTCACCGCTAACATCAAGGGCCTGACTCAGGCTTCCCGTAACGCTAACGACGGTATCTCCCTGGCGCAGACCACCGAAGGCGCGCTGAATGAAGTCAACGATAACCTGCAGAACATCCGTCGTCTGACTGTGCAGGCGCAGAACGGTTCTAACTCTTCCAGCGACCTGCAGTCCATCCAGGATGAAATCACCCAGCGTCTGTCTGAAATTGACCGAATTTCTCAGCAAACCGATTTCAACGGTGTGAAAGTACTGAGTAGCAATCAGAAGCTGACTATTCAGGTTGGCGCTAATGATAATGAAACGATTGACATTGACCTGAAAGATATCAATAAAAGCACTCTAAATTTAGATACCTTCTCTGTGGCATTCGGCGTCAATAAGGGGGATGTCGGTAAAACTGCTGTTGCTGCAAATGATTCCATTCAACTGGATAAAACAGTAACAATCGCTGCCGGGCAAAAAGCAAATTCTAAAGACGTTACTGGTTATGTTAAAGATGATAAGGGTGATATTTATGCTCGTACTGGCGCTACAGAGTATTACAAAGTAGAAAGCATTGACAAAGATGGAACAGCAACTTTTGCAGCGGCACCGGCAGCACCATCTGGTACGACTAAAGCAGTAACCGAAGGTAAGATTTCTGTTAAGGCAACCGATAATGCAGATAAAGATTTAGCTAATACTTTCGCGTACACGGGTACAGAGAAAGGTGCTCCTAAATATGTGATTAAAGATACTAGTGGCGCGACTGACCGTTATTACGCGGCTACTTTTGATGCCGATGGTAAAGTGGTTCGCGGCAACGAGCTCAGCTCAACTCCTGCTACTGAAGATCCGCTTGAAGCATTAGACAAAGCCCTGTCCCAGGTTGACCAACTGCGCTCCTCCCTGGG
Source organism: Gerosis bhagava (assembly GCA_022318305.1). Classification (NCBI taxonomy): domain Eukaryota; kingdom Metazoa; phylum Arthropoda; class Insecta; order Lepidoptera; family Hesperiidae; genus Gerosis; species Gerosis bhagava. Next base: position 23,639 of record DWRD01000019.1, read on the forward strand.
TGCGGTACAGAACCGTTTCGATTCTGTTATCAACAACCTGAACAGCACCGTGAACAACCTGTCCGCGTCCCAGTCCCGTATTCAGGATGCTGACTACGCGACCGAAGTGTCCAACATGAGCCGCGCGAACATCCTGCAGCAGGCGGGTACCTCCGTGCTGGCGCAGGCTAACCAGTCGACTCAGAACGTCCTGTCTCTGCTGCGTTAATCGCACGCCTGATTACTGTCGCATCGCAACCCCGCTTCGGCGGGGTTTTTGCTTTTTGCCCGTAGCCGCCTGGCAAAACGGCTGAATGAGAAAGCATGTCGTAAATAGAGACGCTTTTATGCGGTTTTTCCGGCGATTGGCATTTTTGCCCCTGCGCATAATAGCGCTGACTCTCTTATCCGCAGGTTTCAGAAATAGTGAGCGATTTGTATACCGCCGAAGGCGTGATGGACAAAAATTCCCTCTGGCTGCGCTACGTTCCGTTAGTGCGGCACGAAGCGTTGCGCCTGCAGGTCAGGCTGCCCGCCAGCGTCGAGCTTGACGATTTATTGCAGGCCGGGGGAATCGGGTTGTTGAACGCCATCGAGCGTTACGACTCGCTACAGGGAACGGCCTTTACCACCTATGCGGTGCAACGTATCCGCGGCGCAATGCTTGATGAACTGCGTAGCCGCGATTGGGTGCCGCGCAGCGTGCGGCGTAACGCCCGCGAAGTCGCCCAGGCGATGCAGAAGCTGGCGCAGCATCTGGGCCGCCCGGCTACGGAAAGCGAACTTGCGCAGACGCTGGGTATCACCCTTGCCGAGTACCGACAAATCCTGCTGGATACCAATAACAGCCAGCTGTTCTCCTATGACGAATGGCGGGAAGAGCAGGGCGAGAATGCCGAACGACTGCTGGAAGGGCACGAAGAGGCCAATCCGTTACATCATCTGCTGGAAGGCAGCCTGCGCCAGCGGGTCATCGAGGCCATTGAAGCCTTGCCGGAACGCGAAAAAATGGTCCTTACCCTCTACTACCAGGAAGAGCTCAACCTTAAAGAGATCGGCGCGGTGCTGGAGGTGGGGGAATCCCGCGTTAGCCAGCTACACAGCCAGGCGATTAAGCGCCTGCGCGCGAAACTGGCCAACGAAGGCTAATAACCACCTGCCGGACAGGTGGTTAGCGTATTACGATTTACGCAAATCAATGCGCAGAATGCGCTCCTTCGCCCCTTCGACAAATACCTCAGGATCCCACTCGCGATTGAACCCTTCTTTAATGCCGACGTACAGGGTATCCATGTCCGGCGACAGCACCATTTGATTCGGATAAACCGGGGCGCGGAATTCATGAGTCACCCGCCAGGTCTTGCCATCCACAACGCTGATGGTGCCGCTGGTGAAATTGCTGACGTACAGCTCGTTATATTTCGGATTGAAGCGCACCGCGTTAGCGCCGATACCGGTACGCACGTAGCCCAGCGATTTGCCGTCTTTCAGATCGAAAATATACAGGCCGTCGTGAGGACCGCTGCGATCGTCGTGATCGAACGCGACGACGAAAATACGCCCTGAGTCGGAATCGACGATCAGGTTTTGCGCGCTGGCCAACTGCGGCGCGTTAAGCGGGATGGTGCGGACAACCTGCTGGGTTCTGGCATCGATCTCGTTGATATAGTCGCGGCCGCCAACGTAGATCTTCTGCGTCTTTTCATCCAGCGTCAGGCCGTAGGCGGTGCCGCGATAGGCGTCTTTGACTTCCCCTTTCAGCTGCAACGTCGTGCCGTCGAGCATCAGCAATTTATGTAGCGGACGCATCCCGTCCTGGGTTTTCAGCATATGGCTGTAGCTGACAAATAACAGATTAGCGGCGCGGCTGTATACCATATGCCGCAGATGTTCGAAGCGCGCATCGGCGGCGCCGTCGGTGGGGAAGCTCAGGCGCGGACTGGTGCGGGTGATTTTACCGCTGGCGGCGTCGAACTGGCTGATACGCAGCGAAGCCGACTGGGTATGGCCGACATAAAGCACGTGCGCCGGCTGATTCATCGCCAGCGAGAAGGCGCGCCAGGGCATATCATAGCGCTGGATAACCTGCAGGGTGGCCGGATTAAAGGCGTAAAGATAACCTTTATTGGCCGCGCGGTTAACCCGGTCGGTGGCCGCGGCGAATAGCAGGTTGTCGCCGTTGTCGAACGCCAGCTCATAAACCCCTTCGTTGGCTTCCTGCAGGTAATTGGTTTTCATCGCAAAGCGCGATGCCTCCCGCGGCGGCGGATCGATGGCGAAAGCGGGGTGGGGGAGCAGGGCGGCGAGCATTAGCGCAGCCAGCGGTTTTATCAAGTTGCGATTAGGCATGATGGTTATCCTTGTTGACAAATAGGGCTCAGAACTGGATTTCGCCGCCGAAAATATAGGTGCGGCCGCGGGCGGTGGTGTTAACAGACGCGCCCTCTTTGGCGTTATCGAGACTCTGGTTCATACGGTTTAGCGCTTCGGAGTAGTCACGATTCGTTACGTTCTGCACGCTAAAGCGCAGCAGCACGTTATCGGTCATCTGCCAGCTGCTATAGAGGTCGATAATGGTCGGGATATTCGGCATGCCCTCTTTAGGCACCGTATTGGTGTCGAGGCTAATGCCTTCGGTACTCAGGCGTTTTGATTTACCGGTGAATTTCACCAGGCTGCCGACGGTGAGTTTGCGATCGAACAGGCGCCCGCCGACATCCACCGTGGCGTAGCTGCTGGGAAGATCGCTCAGGTCGCTGTAGGCGAAGCTATAGACCGTGCTGGCAATAGAGGTGGGCTGATCGGTACGCTGCTTGCTCCATGACACATTGGCGTAGGCAAAACCGATGTCGTATCCGGCTTCAATCTCATAGCCCTCGGTGGTCACCGGCGAGGTCACGTTAACCGAGATGTTGGCGTTGAAATCCGGCGAAGCATTGGCGACATCTTTACACAGCCCGCCGTTGCTGCACAGCAGGAAGGATTCGCTGGTGATGTAATCTTTAATCCGCGAGCGGTAGGTCAGAGCTTTCAGATGCAGACTATCCTGCTCGCTCAATAATCCTTGTTTGATAACGTTAAAACCGGCCTCCCAGGTCTCGGCTTTTTCCGGCTTCAGGAACGGATTCATCGATGCGCCGCCCTCGTTGGCGAAGAACACTTCCTGGACGTTCGGCGCCCGCGAGGAACGGCTCCAGCTGACAAACGGCTGCAGCCATGGCGTCACCTGAGCGGAGAAGGTCGCCGAGGGATTAAAACCGTTATCTTTGACGTTGAGTTGGGTTGCCCCTTGCGGGAAGCATTTTTCGTTATCTGCACAGGCCGGTTTATAGCCCTGTACCCGGCTGCGGGTATAGTTGAGATTAAGATCGAGCTGATAAATATCCTTGTTTAATGTCAGCCCGCTATAGAGCGAGGCGATCTTCTGTTTGCCCGCCGGGGCAAAGGCGTTATGGTCGGTCTCGTTATCCTGCACGAAGCGGCGGGAATAGCGGGTGTCCATTAACTTGCCGCCGAGCTGGAAAGCGGCATACAGATCGTCGGTAATACGAAAACGGCTGGTGTTGTTCATGTCCAGCGCGTTGGACTTATTGGTGGTCGAGGAGTTATTAAAATTATACAGCGACTCCGGTTTATATGCCTGATTGCCGCGGCTGGTGCTGGCTAATACATTGAACTCGACCAGTTCATTGAGCGGCGCGTAGTTATAGCGCAGATAGTAGTCGTCGCTGCTAATATCGCGACGGGTAAAACTATTGCGGTAATTACGCCCGGAAAACTCGAAGCGGTTAAATTGATCAACGTTGAAATTGATTTTATATAGCTGCGAGCGCGGCTCCTGACGCAAATATTTATTATCCTCGCCGATAAACTCTTCGCTGCTGCGTCCGCCGCCGTTTTTATAGGTCGCATAGGTGCGGGTGCCGCTGATGCCGAGTAGCGCGCCAAGGCCGCCGCCGTTATCGAAGGTGTCGGTTTTGCCGGCTACCGTTACCATACCGGTGCGGCCGAGTCCGTTATCGCCCACGGAAAAACGCGACAGCAGGCCGACTTGATGCCCCGGTTTTAACACATCATCGATACCGATCGTACGCAGGTTGGCGCTGCCCGCCAGCGCGTTGACGCCTTGCGAACCGGCGCTATTGCCGCGGGTGATATCCACTTCGGCCAGAAAGTTAGGGTCCAGCGGCACTCCGGCGGCGGTATTCGCCCCGCCGTGATAGTTAGCCGGCGCCATGCCGAAGAAGGTCTGGGTGACGCCATCCACCATGGTGTTGACCCGGCCCAGCCCGTTCATACCGCGAATATTGACGCTGATGGTGCCCTGCAGCGGGTCGATTTGCGTATAGGTGCCCGCCATGCTGCGCAGCGAGGCGTCGAGGCTTTGCAGATTCTTATTGAGCGTTCGCGAGCTGTAGGCGCCGGGACGGGTATAGCTCTCCTCTGAGGAGCCGACCTGGCCGGCATTCTCCGCCAGCGGGTTATCGGTAATGGTGATAGGAGAGAAAACCGATTCTCCTTCGCTTTCGGCGGCGAAAGCCTGGCCGTTGACGATAAGGAGCCCGGTGACGAGCCCCTTAATGAGCTGTGATTTTTCCATAATCAAATCCTGAGGTAATAAATATTTAACGCACAAAAAGGGCAGCAGCGTGCATCGCGCTTATTGCTAAGTGCGATGACACATTGCCCAAAATAAAAAAACATCAGCGGTCAGTGACCGTTATAAATAACGTCCGGGTTGCCTGAATAAATAACAGGGAACCTGGGGTTTATATTTTTAATAAGCCGAATTCCACCGGCAGCGTGACCTTATTTATACCGTTACGCAGCAGCTCTTTTGGCGGCGGCGGAAGCGGACGCGCATTTTCCAGCGCCATCAGCGCGGCGCGATCCAGCGAATGGGTCCCTGAAGAGTTCACCAACTGCGATTGCAACACCTCGCCGCGTTCGTTGACGCTGAAGGTAATAATGGCGGTACCGGTACGTTTACGGCGGCGCGCATCTTCCGGGTAGTGGCGCATTTTGTTGATTTTGCCTTTCACCAGCGATTCCCAACTGATCTTGTTGTCGCTCAGGCGTGCGGCATCGCTATCGAGCGGCGCGGTGGTACGCTGAGTGAGGGCGGCTGGCGCCGGGGGCGCGGCGAAGCTGGTGATGGTTGAGTTACCCTTTTCCTCTTGCTGCTGGCGGCGGGACTGTTTTTTAACCTCGATTTTCTTTTTCCGCTGCGGTTCGGGTTTGCTGGCGGAGAGCTTTATTTGCGCATTGTCATGAATGAGCAGCTTCGGCGCCTCTTTCACCGAGGCGGTTTCCTGCTCGGTCATCGCCTCGACTTTGCGCTGCTGGGTGACGCCCGGCGGCAGCTCGGGGTGAATAAATGACACTTCCAGTTCCGGCGCGAACTCTACCATCACCGCGGCAGGGGGGGCGACATCCGGCGGCGAGGCGAAGTGAATGATAAAAGGCGCCGCCAGCGCCAGATGGCCCAGTACGCTGGCCGTTGTCCCCGCGAACCAGCGGGGACGCGACGCTATTAATGGCGTGGAGAGAGGGATATTCATTTTTCTGCCGCTACCGACCAGACATAATCAGCCTGCTTCGCCGTCGGCGTGACGCCGTCGGTGGTCAGCAGCAACACCAGCGGTTTTTCCGCCCTGAGGTCGGCCAGATGCAGCGGTACGCCAATATCTTTGGCCGCATGATAGCCGCCGGCAATCAGCAGCGCCGGGCGCGGCGCGGCTTTCATTTGCGTCGCCATCAGGCGATCGCGCTGCTGCTGGATGGCGAGCATGGAAGTGACCTGCTCGCCATCGATTTGCCCGTTATGCATCAGATAGATAATGGCCGATAGCGATTCATGTACCTGCGGGCTGTTGGAGAGCGTTCCGCGGGGAAACGTGGGATGCTGATAGATGTCGCTCACCTGCTGGCGGCTGAGATTGGCTGCCAGCAGCGGATAAGGCGCTTGCAGCGCGGTCATCACGACGTCGCGATAAAGCGCCCACGGCCAGCCGGGATTCCAGCGCAGCGTTTCCGCCGTGCGAGTGGCGGAAACGGTCGTCCCGCTGAGGCTGGCCTGCTTGACCCGATTAACCGCTTCCTGCTGGCTTAGGTCGATCATCTCCATCAGCACGCTACCCTGCGGGCGAAGGGTGTGAAGGTTCTGCAGCAGCCAGCGCTCAATCTGGTGATGCTGGGTGTTGGTATGTTCTTCGCCAACAATAACCAGCGGCGCCTGGGCGAGTTGGTTCAGCAATTGCTGCGGCGTCAGGGAGCGCCCGCTGGCGGTATCACGAATATCCGCCTGCTCTACCAGCACGCGCTCCCCGGCAGGGGAGAGGGGATAAACCGGGCTGTGACAGGCGCTCATGAGCAACGCGCAGCCTATAACCAGAGTGTTTAAAAGGGTTTCCTTAAACATAAAATATCCATTTTCGGCTTTTTAGTCGTCTTTTCTTCGTATCTTGCTGCTGGAACAGGATGATATGTGATATTGAGAATGATTATCAAGATCATTCTCATTTAAAATTATTGGCAAGAGTGATGGTTTCATCCGGCAAACAGCGGTCCGTTGCCGTGTCGCGGGGAGAATCTGTGAAGACGATCAAGATTTTAAACAGCGATAATATTTAAACCTGTTGGCTTAATGTTGTCTTAAGGTTTGTTTCAGTCGCGCGTCGAAATAAGCATTTTGTCATCAGGAAATTCTAATTGGCGGTGTTTTTCACTTTTTTAAAATGATGGTAATTGTTTTCATTATCATTCACATTCCTCTGTGATTTAATCCGTGCCAGCCCGGTTTCTCCACGGCTTTTCGACTACCCATACTAAGGATTAGCTTATGAATTTCCGCTTATCGGCATATTGCGCGGCGATGCTCGCTGCGACGGCTCTGTTTACCGCTCCGCAGGTTATGGCTGCTGACAATGGCGACGGCATTGTGGTGTATAACGCCCAGCACGAAAACCTGGTGAAATCCTGGGTTGACGGCTTTACCAAAGAAACCGGTATTAAGGTCACGCTGCGCAACGGCGACGATAGCGAATTGGGTAATCAACTGGTGCAGGAGGGGTCAGCCTCGCCGGCGGATGTCTTCCTGACCGAAAACTCGCCTTCCATGGTGCTGGTCGATAACGCCAAACTGTTTGCGCCGCTGGATGCCGCAACGCTGAATCAGGTCGCCCCGCAGTATCGTCCCGAGCACGGCCGCTGGATTGGCATTGCCGCCCGCAGCACCGTTTTCGTTTATAACCCGGCGAAAATCAGCGAATCTCAGCTGCCGCATTCGCTGATGGATCTGGCGAAACCTGAGTGGAAAGGGCGCTGGGCCGCCTCCCCATCGGGTGCCGACTTCCAGGCTATCGTCAGCGCCATGCTGGCGTTGAAGGGTGAAAAAGCGACCCTCGACTGGCTGAAGGCGATGAAAACGAACTTCGTGGCCTACAAAGGCAACAGCACGGTAATGAAAGCGGTCAACGCCGGTCAAATCGACGGTGGGGTGATTTACCACTATTACCGCTTTGTCGACCAGGCGAAAACCGGCGAGAACAGCAAAAACACCAAACTTTATTATTTCAAAAATCAGGATCCGGGCGCTTTCGTGAGTATCTCCGGCGGCGGCGTACTGGCTTCCAGCAAACATAAAGAGCAGGCGCAGGCCTTTATCAAATGGATCACCGGCAAGCAGGGTCAGGATGAGCTGCGCACCAATAACGCCTTCGAATATGCGGTGGGCGTGAATGCCGCCTCTAACCCGAAACTGACGCCGCTGAAAGAGCTGGATGCGCCGAAGGTTGAACCGTCAACGCTCAATAGCAAGAAAGTGATCGACCTGATGACCCAGGCGGGCCTGCTGTAATTTGATGCTGAAGTGATTTATCTATGTCTGCTCTGAGTCTGGTACTCGGAAAGAAAACAGGACGCCTGCCCGAGCGCAGGCGTCCTGCATTTCCGATGGTTGCCTTAGCTGTACTGTTTTCGCTAATGGCGTTACTGCCGTTAGGTTTTGTGGCCGCCGTAGGAATTGAGACCGGCTGGCCGACCATAAAAGCACTGGTGTTTCGCCCGCGGGTGGCTGAACTGCTAAGCAATACGCTATGGCTGACGCTGCTGGCGGTGCCTATTTGCATCGCATTGGGCGTGGCGGTGGCCTGGCTTACTGAACGCACCGCGCTTGCCGGGCGTCAGCTGTGGTCGGCGCTGGCTGTCGCGCCGCTGGCTATCCCGGCATTTGTCCAGAGCTATGCCTGGGTCAGCGCGGTTCCTTCGCTCCACGGTCTGTCCGCCGGGGTGTTCCTCTCCGTGCTGGCCTACTATCCCTTTATCTACATGCCGGTGGCGGCGGTGCTCCGTCGTCTCGACCCGACGCTGGAAGATGTTGCCGCCTCGTTGGGCACGCCGCCGTGGAAGGTTTTCTTCCGCGTGGTGCTGCCGCAACTGCGGTTGGCTATCTGCGGCGGCGCGCTGCTGGTGGCGCTGCATCTGCTGGCGGAATATGGCCTGTATGTGATGATTCGCTTCGACACCTTCACCACCGCCATTTATGACCAGTTCCAGTCCACCTTTAGCGGCCCGGCGGCGAATATGCTGGCGGGAGTGCTGGCGCTGTGCTGCCTGGCGATCCTGCTACTGGAGAGCGTTTCGCGCGGTAAAGCGCGCTACGCGCGCATCGGCGCCGGCGCGGCGCGCGAACAGAAGCGACGTCCGTTGGGGAACGTGGCCGCATGGGCCGCGCAACTGCTGCTGCTGACGCTGGTGATGCTGGCGATGGGCGTCCCGCTGCTGGTGCTGTGCCGCTGGCTATGGCTCGGCGGGGTGGAGAACTGGCTGCATGCCGATCTCTGGCATTCGCTGCGCCAGACCCTGATGCTGGGCGCGGGCGGCGCGCTGCTGACCACCGCCTGCGCGATTCCTGTCGCCTGGCTCGGCGTGCGTTATCCGCGCCGGCTGTTCCGCCTGCTGGAGGGCTGTAATTACATTACCAGCTCACTGCCGGGTATCGTCACCGCGCTGGCGCTGGTGACGGTGACTATCCACTATGCCCGCCCGGTGTATCAGACCGAAGTGACGCTGTTTCTGGCTTACCTGCTGATGTTCATGCCGCGAGCGTTAATTAACCTGCGCGCCGGTATCGCCCAGGCGCCGGTTGAGCTGGAAAACGTCGCCCGTAGCCTTGGGCGCAGTCCGGCCCGCGCCTTATGGAGCGTCACCATGCGTCTTGCCGCTCCGGGAGCGGCCGCTGGCGCCGCGTTGGTGTTTCTTGGCGTGAGCAACGAGCTTACCGCGACGTTGCTGCTGTCGCCGCTAGGCACCCGCACGCTGTCGACCGGTTTTTGGGCGTTAACCAGCGAGATCGACTACGTCGCCGCGGCGCCTTATGCGATGCTGATGATCGTGATTTCGCTACCGCTGACGGCGGTTCTTTATGTGCAGTCGAAAAAAATTGCAGGGTTGTAACATGCTGGAATTGTCTTCTATCTCGAAATCTTTCGCCGACGCGCTGGTGCTCGATAACCTTAATCTGACCGTGGCGCCGGGAAGCCGTACCGCCATTGTCGGCCCGTCGGGTTCCGGTAAAACCACGCTGCTGCGAATTCTTGCCGGTTTTGAAACCCCGGATCACGGGCGAATCGTTCTGCAGGGCAACACCCTGTTTGCCGACGGCGTGTTTGTGCCGGCGCATCAGCGTGGGATCGGTTTCGTGCCGCAGGAAGGGGCGCTGTTCCCCCATCTTAACGTCGCGGACAATATCGCCTGGGGGCTCGATTGCGGTCGCGAAGAGAAACGCCGCCGGGTCGCCGCGCTGATGGAAATGGTGGCGTTAGATTCGACATTAGCGAGCCACTGGCCGCATGAAATTTCCGGCGGCCAGCAGCAGCGGGTTGCGCTGGCGCGCGCGCTGGCCCAGCGGCCATCGCTAATGCTGCTGGATGAACCTTTCTCGGCGCTGGATACCGGGCTGCGTGCGGCGACGCGCAAAGCCACCGCCGACCTGCTGGCCGAGGCTGGGGTGGCGTCGATTCTGGTTACTCACGATCAGACGGAGGCGCTGTCATTTGCAAGCCAGGTCGCGGTGATGCGGCAGGGGCGTTTTACTCAGGTAGGAACCCCGTTCGAGGTCTATTCGCGCCCGGTTGACGAGGCCACCGCGCTGTTTCTTGGCGATGCGCTGGTGCTCGACGCCGAGCTCACGGAGGGGCGCGCGCGTTGCGCCATCGGCGAGTTACCGACTGACAATCCTCACGCCAGCGGCCGCGGACGCGTAATGCTGCGCCCGGAGCAACTGCGGGTGTCGCCGTGCGGGCCGCAGGAGAGCGCCTTTCGCATCGTAGATGTCGATTTCGCCGGCCATATCTCGACGCTGACGGTGACGGTAGCGGGGCAATCAATGCCGCTGGTGCTGAAAACCGTCAGCCAGGCTGTCTGGCAAACAGGCGCTCCGGTTCGCCTGGAGATTATTGGCCCGGCGCGGATATTTTGCGCATAGCGGCTAAAAGCTGACCGCTCAGCTGGGATAAAAATTGATTTGGCGCGGAGATGCGTTAATTAGCTGCTGATGTAGCACATTGTGCTAATTACACTACCAGCGAACGCATTAGTATCCGCGCCACTGATCTCGTCGCCATGGAGTGGTAGGTCGTTGGAATATTTCCGCGGGGTCAGTCCATTCTTATTTCCCCTGAGATGATTATCGCTGCTGCGCGCTACGGCAGTGGCGACGATATTCCGAAGGTGAACGTTCAGTATTACGTTTAAACACCCGGCAAAAATAGTTGCTATCGATAAAGCCGCAATTATGCGCAATTTCTTTTACTTTTAAATCGTAACCGCGTAATAGTTGCTTCGCTTTTTCCAGCCGCACGGCGGTTAGATATTCATTAAAGCCCACTGACCCCGATTTCTGAAATATATGCGAAAGATAGTTCGGAGTAATATGAAAGCGTCTGGCAACCGATTCGCGGGTCAGCGGCTGGCTAAGATTTTCTTGCAGATAATCCTGAACCGCTAAAAACAGATCGCGGCTGCGGCTAACGCGCATTTCCAGACCGACAAGTTGTTCAAGGCAGTGGCTTAATAGCGCGGAAACCACCAGCCGGGCGGTTATTGGGTCAGGTTGCAGGCAGACTTCATTCAACGCCAGCAGCAGATAGGAGCCAACGCGGGGGCCCAGCCGGGCGACGTTTTGCTTTTCAGTATGTAGTTTTTTTCCGTCCCAGCGCTGAATGCAAAAGCCGAGCTTTTGGCGGCCAAATAAAATGCTGAGCGTGACCGCCGGACCGTTCCACTCGGGTAGCGTCCACTTTCCCGCCTGTACGTAGAGTACCTGCGAAGTGGCTAAAACCGCCGCGGATAGCGGTAGACCCTGA
>DWRD01000020.1:0-32727 GCA_022318305.1 Gerosis bhagava
AGGTTACCCAGCGCGCTGGCGCAGAACCACAGCCCCATCATCTGGCCGCGCATTCTTTCCGGCGCCAGCAGAGTCATGGTCGCCAGGCCGATTGGGCTCAGACACAGTTCGCCCAGCGTCAGCATCAGAATGCTGCCCACCAGCCACAGCGGCGATACGCCGGCGCCGCCGTTGCTCAGCACGTTCTGCGCCGCCAGCATCATCAGGCCGAAGCCCGCCGCCGCGCACAGAATCCCGATAACAAACTTGGTGATGCTGCTCGGACGCACGTTTTTACGCGCCATTGCCGGCCACGCCCAGCTAAATACCGGCGCCAGCAGGATGATAAACAGGGCGTTAATCGACTGGAACCACACCGCCGGGATTTCGAAATCACCGATCATGCGGTTAGTGTAGTCGTTAGCAAACAGGTTAAACGAAGTCGGTTTCTGCTCGAAGGCTGACCAGAAGAAGGCGGCGGAAACCAGCAGAATAAAGCAGACCAGCAGACGCGCGCGCTCTTTACGGTTGAGACCCGCAAAAACAAACAGGTAGATGAAATAGAGCACCACCGACGCGGCAATCACGTACACCAGCATGCTAGCCACCGCCACCGGGTTAATGACTATCACCCCTTGAGCAATCAGCGTAATCACCACCGCCACGCCGACCGCCAGCGCCAGCAGCCAGGCGCCAACGCCGTTTTTCTTCGCCACAGGACTATTCCAGGTAGAGTCGAGACCCACTTCGCTGTCGTAGCGTTTCATCGCCGGGACCGCGAAAAGGCGGAAAATCACCAGCGCCACCAGCATACCGATACCACCGATGCCGAAGCCCCAGTGCCAGCCGTGGGATTTAATCAGCCAGCCGGAAATCAGCGGCGCGATAAACGATCCCATATTGATACCCATATAGAACAGCGAGAAACCGCCATCGCGACGGCTATCGCCTTTCTTATACAGCGTACCGACCATCACCGAGATGCAGGTTTTAAACAGGCCGGAACCGAGCACGATAAACATCAGCCCGATAAAGAACAGGTTGTTGCCCATAAACGCTGACAGCGCAATCGACAGATGGCCCAGCGCGATCAGAATCGAGCCGTACCACACCGCTTTCTGCTGGCCGAGCCAGTTGTCCGCCAACCAGCCGCCCGGCAGAGCCGCCAGGTACATGGCGCCCGCGAAGATGCCGACGATGGCCGACGCGTTCTCACGGGCTAAGCCCATACCGCCGTCATAGACGGTGGCCGCCATGAACAGGATCAGTAACGGACGAATGCCATAAAACGAGAATCGCTCCCACATTTCGGTGAAGAACAATGAACCCAGAGGGTAAGGGTGACCAAAGAAGGTCCGGCTTTCATTTTTGTTAACAGAGGAATGCATAACTTCTCCCAATAAGGCGATCTTAGCGCTTAGTCATGCCGAAAAGCGTATTGACCATTTTTTCTACCTGCCTATAGTTCACACAGGCGTTAATTTTATTTAACCATTTGATAACCAGATGGTGGTTTTGTCTAGCCCCTGGGCGATATCTTTTAGATGAAAACTCGACCAGGCTCTCTTTTCCCAGATTTTATGTTGGCAACAAAGGGATAATGATTGACAGCATTTTTTCGTACTACAGGAACCTCTTAATCCTTAATAAACATAATGTTAAGAGGGTAGAAGTCAGAAAGTCCCGAGTATACGACATAATTCCGTCATATGGCTGAAATAACGCAATGATTAACCGGTCATTATTCTTTTTAACCACATTGCAACACAATATATTTACACAAAGGCAACAAACCAGTGAATAATGTTGGATAAGATCAAAATACCAGCCATTGATATCATAATGAGAGGCTATTAGTGATCGGCGTCACAGATTAAGTCTAAGCCGGATATAGAATATGCCATACCTTCAGTCAATCATTTGAAAGGTGTATATCATGGAAAACAATAACAGGATGATGCCACACATAAGGCGGACAACGCATATTATGATGTTTGCTCACCGTAACAGCTTCGATTTTCATTTCTTTAATGCCCGGTAGTCTTCCGACTACGGGCGCTTCAGCATACAGGTCTTCCTGCATCTTTTGTTGTTAATACAGGCACTCGCCTGTAGCTAACCGCGCTCGCCCTAATAAATCCTGCTATTTACCAGCCACCGGACTGGTAGGGTTTATTGCATCTCAAAAGGTACTCTACTGATATTTATTATATCAGCGGCAGACTATTACCTTTTGTCCGGCGTAATCAATTTCTCATTCGAGAAATTGAGGGCCTGCTATTATCTGAAAATAAAGAGATAACAATGACTGATTTAAAAATTGCCGTTAGCCGTACATGTCCAAACTGTTTTTCTACCCAGCGTAATATTGTCAATACTAGCGAAACCAACTTTATTGATGTGGCCGCGGTAGTATTAACTCTGGAAGATATCGAATGCGGTAAACTCGATGAGTTAAAGGCCACTGGCTATAACATCCCGGTATTTATCGCTATTAATAAAGAAGAGGTTGTCCCGGCCGAATATATGGCTTCGGTGCAGGGGGTATTTGAACACGACGAAACCCGCAACGACTTCTACGGCCGCCAGCTGGAAGCCGCTGCGCATAAATATGAAACCGAGCTGCGTCCGCCATTTTTTAGCGCGCTGGTCGATTACGTCAAACAGGGCAACAGCGCTTTTGACTGCCCGGGGCATCAGGGCGGCGAATTCTTCCGTCGTCACCCGGCCGGTAATCAGTTCGTCGAGTATTTTGGCGAGACGCTGTTCCGCTCCGACCTGTGCAACGCCGACGTCGCCATGGGCGACCTGCTGATCCACGAAGGGGCGCCATGCATTGCCCAGCAGCATGCGGCAAAAGTCTTTAATGCCGATAAGACCTACTTCGTGCTCAACGGCACCTCCTCTTCTAACAAAGTGGTGCTCAACGCGCTGCTGACCCCGGGCGACCTGGTACTGTTCGACCGTAACAACCATAAATCCAACCACCACGGCGCGCTGCTGCAGGCCGGGGCGACACCGGTCTATCTGGAAACCGCGCGTAACCCGTACGGTTTTATCGGCGGTATCGACGCCCACTGTTTCGAAGAACGCTATCTGCGCGAGCTGGTTGGGGAAGTGGCGCCGAATCGGAAACAGGATGCCCGTCCGTTCCGCCTGGCGGTGATCCAGTTAGGTACCTACGACGGCACCATTTATAACGCTCGTCAGGTAGTCGATAAAATTGGTCATCTGTGCGATTACATCCTGTTTGACTCCGCGTGGGTCGGCTATGAACAGTTCATTCCGATGATGGCTGATTGTTCGCCGCTGCTGCTGGAGCTGAATGAAAACGATCCGGGCATTCTGGTGACCCAGTCGGTGCACAAACAGCAGGCCGGTTTCTCCCAGACCTCGCAAATCCATAAAAAAGACAGCCATATCAAAGGTCAACAGCGCTATGTTCCGCACAAGCGTCTGAATAACGCCTTTATGATGCACGCCTCCACCAGCCCGTTCTATCCGCTGTTTGCCGCGCTGGATATCAACGCCAAAATGCATGAAGGCGAGAGCGGCCGCAACATGTGGATGGACTGCGTCATGAACGGTATCAAGGCGCGTAAGCTGATCCTTGAAAGCTGCAAACACATCCGTCCGTTCGTACCCAAAATGGTCGATGGCAAACCGTGGCAGTCATATGAAACCGCG
The DNA here is from genome assembly GCA_022318305.1 of Gerosis bhagava. Lineage (NCBI taxonomy): Eukaryota > Metazoa > Arthropoda > Insecta > Lepidoptera > Hesperiidae > Gerosis > Gerosis bhagava. The sequence goes on from DWRD01000020.1 coordinate 3,667, forward strand.
CAAATCGCCGTGGACCTGCGCTTCTTCGAGTTTGGTCCAGGCGAACGCTGGCATGCCTTTGACGGTTATGCCGAGCATCAGTACTTCGTCGATCCGTGCAAACTCCTGCTGACCACGCCGGGTATCAATACCGCCAGCGGCGAATATGACGCCTTCGGCGTACCGGCCACCATTCTCGCCAACTTCCTGCGTGAAAACGGCGTGGTACCGGAAAAATGCGACCTTAACTCCATTCTGTTCCTGCTGACCCCGGCGGAAGATATGGCCAAACTGCAGCAGCTGGTCGCCCTGCTGGCGCGCTTCGATAAGCTGCTCGACGCCGATGCGCCGCTACAGGAGGTTCTGCCGTCTATCTACAGCCAGCACAAAGAGCGTTATGCCGGTTATACCCTGCGCCAGCTCTGCCAGGAAATGCATGACCTGTATGCCCGCCACAACGTCAAACAGCTGCAAAAAGAGATGTTCCGTAAAGATCACTTCCCGCGCGTGGTGATGAACCCGCAAGAGGCTAACTACGCCTATCTGCGCGGCCAGGTCGATCTGGTGCCGTTGCCGCAAGCCGAAGGCCGCGTGGCCGCGGAAGGCGCCCTGCCTTACCCGCCGGGGGTGCTGTGCGTAGTCCCGGGAGAAGTCTGGGGCGGCGCGGTGCTGCAGTACTTCACCGCTCTGGAAGAAGGGATCAACCTGCTGCCGGGCTTCGCGCCGGAACTGCAGGGAGTTTATATCCAGGAGCACGATGGCCGTAAACAGGTCTGGTGCTATGTCATCGCGGAAAGCGAGAAACAAAGCGCGCTGCTGAAAGGGGAAACTGTATGAGCAAATCCAGTAACAAGATGGGAGTGGTACAGCTCACCATCTTAACCATGGTCAACATGATGGGCTCCGGTATCATCATGCTGCCCACCAAGCTGGCGGAGGTGGGGACTATCTCCATCATCTCCTGGCTGGTGACGGCGGTAGGATCGATGGCGCTGGCGTGGGCCTTCGCCAAATGCGGGATGTTTAGCCGTAAATCAGGCGGGATGGGCGGTTACGCCGAGTACGCGTTCGGCAAGTCTGGCAACTTTATGGCCAACTATACCTATGGCGTCTCGCTGCTGATCGCCAACGTCGCCATCGCTATCTCCGCGGTGGGTTACGGCACCGAGCTGTTCGGCGCCACCCTGTCGCCGGTGCAGATTGGCCTGGCGACTATCGGGGTGCTGTGGATCTGTACCGTAGCCAACTTCGGCGGCGCACGCATTACCGGCCAGATCAGTAGCATCACCGTATGGGGGGTCATCATTCCGGTTGTCGGCCTGTGCGTTATCGGCTGGTTCTGGTTTAGCCCGACGATGTACGTCGAGTCCTGGAACCCGCACCACGTACCGTTCTTCGGCGCCGTTGGTTCGTCAATCGCCATGACGCTGTGGGCCTTCCTCGGTCTGGAATCCGCTTGCGCCAACACCGATGTGGTCGAAAACCCGGAACGTAACGTGCCGATCGCCGTACTCGGCGGTACCCTCGGCGCGGCGGTTATCTATATCGTTTCGACCAACGTCATCGCCGGGATCGTGCCGAACATGGATCTGGCTAACTCCACGGCGCCGTTTGGCCTGGCGTTTGCCCAGATGTTCACGCCTGGCGTAGGTAAAGTGATTATGGGGCTGATGGTGATGTCCTGCTGCGGTTCGCTGCTCGGCTGGCAGTTCACTATCGCGCAGGTCTTTAAATCATCGTCTGACGAAGGCTACTTCCCGAAAATCTTCTCCCGCGTCTCGGCTTCCGGCGCGCCGATTCAGGGGATGTTAACCATCGTTATCCTGCAAACCGGCTTGTCGCTGATGACCATTAGCCCGTCGTTGAGCAATCAGTTCAACGTGCTGGTTAACCTGGCGGTGGTGACTAACATCATCCCGTACATTCTGTCGATGGCCGCGCTGGCGATTATCCAGAAAATGGCCAAGGTCGATCCCGGCAAAGCGCGCTCCACCAACGTGATAGCCTTTATCGGCGCGGTGTACAGCTTCTATGCCCTGTACTCCTCCGGCGAAGAGGCGATGCTCTACGGCGCGATCGTGACCTTTATGGGCTGGACGCTGTACGGCCTGGTATCACCGCGTTTTGAGATGAAAAACAAACACAGCTAATGCTGAAGCCGGCGGCGCGTCTGTCGCCGCCGGTACTCTTCGTGGCCGCTATTTGATATAGGAATCCAGCACCTTCAGCACCACGTCCAAATCTTCTTCACGTTTCACTTCATCGCCTTCATGAACGATATGTTCCGTCAGATGGCCCTTGATCACTTCACGCATTAGTCCGTTTACCGCTCCGCGAATAGCGGCAATTTGCTGCAGCACGGCGGCGCATTCGTGCGGCTCATCCAGCATCTTTTTCAGCGCGCTCACCTGCCCTTCAATCTTGCTGGCTCTGGCCTGCAGCTTCTTTTTATCCCGAATCGTATGCGACACGTTAACCTCACTAGCGAACTCAATGCCTCAATTATAGGTTTGTAATCTACTGGGGGGTAGTATCTTATACTGGGGGGGAGTAGAATCCCGTTCACCAACGACAACCTACTCTCTTCTTATGAACGAATTCTTACCGTTACTTCAGCAGGGCAATGCCTGGTTTTTCATTCCCAGCGCCATTCTGTTAGGCGCGCTACACGGCCTGGAGCCAGGCCATTCAAAGACCATGATGGCGGCATTCATCATCGCCATTAAAGGCACGGTACGTCAGGCGGTAATGCTGGGCCTCGCCGCGACCCTTTCGCATACCGCCATCGTCTGGCTGATCGCCTTTGGCGGCATGTATTTTAGCCAGAAATTCACCGCCGAAGCGGCTGAACCCTGGCTGCAGCTGGTTTCAGCGTTCATCATTCTCGGTACCGCAATATGGATGTTCTGGCGCACCTGGCGCGGTGAACGTAACTGGCTGCAGGCCATGCAGGATCGGGATACGCATCATCATGATGATGAAACGCAGATCGTCGACACCGGCCACGGTAAAATCGCGCTTTCTATCTTCGAAGAAGAACAACCGCCGCGCTGGCGCATACGCACGCTAAGTGGCAACCGATGGGCGGCTGGCGATGTCTCACTGGCGACACGGCGCAGCGGGAGCAGCTTCGCGCAGATGTTCTCCTTTGTTGATAGAGGGGATTATTTAGAATCCGCGCAGACCATCCCGGAACCGCATGACTTTAACGTCCGCCTGACGCTCGGCCACCAGCGCCATACCCACGATTATGATCTGGCGTTTCATGAACATCATCATCATGAACTGGACGGCCTTGAGGAAGGAAGTCAGGCCTATCAGGACGCCCACGAGCGGGCCCATGCGAACGATATTCAACGTCGTTTCGACGGCCGGGAGGTCACTAACTGGCAGATCTTACTGTTCGGCCTGACCGGCGGATTGATCCCCTGCCCGGCGGCGATCACCGTACTGCTTATCTGCATCCAGCTCAAAGCCCTGACCTTAGGTGCGACGCTGGTCCTCTCTTTCAGCATCGGCCTGGCGTTGACGCTGGTCACCGTCGGCGTTGGCGCGGCGGTAAGCGTTCGCCAGGTGGCCAAACGCTGGAGTGGTTTTAACACGCTCGCCCGCCGGGCCCCCTACTTTTCCAGCGTGCTAATCGGCGCAGTGGGGATCTATATGGCGATCCACGGCTATCTCGGCCTGAGAGGTTAATTTGAGATGAATTCAGCGCCGCGTGAGGTTGCGCGGCCTGACATTTCTGGGGAAGGATAGCAGCTATTCAACGTGCTACAGTTGCCGCTGGATGTATTTACTTCAGGAATGACTTGATGTCCGAGTTCCAGCGCCCACAGCTGACGTTGCCCAACGGAGCCGATAAACTGCTGCTCCACTCCTGCTGCGCCCCCTGCTCCGGGGAAGTGATGGAGGCGATTCAGGCTTCCGGTATCGACTACACCATTTTCTTCTATAACCCCAACATTCACCCGCAGAAAGAGTATGAAATCCGCAAGGAAGAGAATATTCGTTTTGCGCACAAACACGGTGTACCGTTTATCGATGCCGATTATGACACCGATAACTGGTTCGCGCGGGCCAGGGGGATGGAATGGGAACCCGAGCGCGGCGTGCGCTGCACGATGTGCTTTGATATGCGCTTCGAACGCACCGCGCTTTACGCCTACGAGCACGGCTTTAGCGTTATCAGCAGTTCGCTGGGAATTTCACGCTGGAAGAACATGCAGCAAATCAACGACTGCGGCGAGCGCGCCGCCGGACATTATCCAGACATGGTCTACTGGGATTACAACTGGCGCAAACAGGGCGGATCCTCGCGGATGATCGATATCAGCAAGCGCGAGCGCTTTTACCAGCAGGAGTACTGCGGCTGCGTCTACTCGCTGCGCGACAGTAATCTGCACCGAAAATCCCAGGGCCGTCCGCTAATTAAGATCGGCAAGCTCTATTATGGCGATGAAGGTGAGTAGCTGAAGGAAAGGGAATGATGTGGAGAAATAACGGGCCAGGAGGGCTCCTTTTAATGAGATCGTTACCTCCCTAATTTCGGGCCTGAAAACTCACCTGCGGCCTGAATGTTTTTCCCTTATATTCATAAACAATCGAATTACTGAATGATAAAACGCGTCCGCTATAGCTGATATTTATTACCTCTCCCTCTACGCTGACGTTTGCGCCACTACCCGCAGCAATAAGGAACGGAATCTGTTTCGCCAGATCGGTCGCAGCATTACCTTCAATCTTACCGGTAAGGTAGTAGCGATAAGTATCTGCTACTGTTGCCCCACCACCGCTAAAACCGGTGACATAAAGCCAGGTATGGCTATCCAATTGTTGTGATGTAATAACTTTATCCTCAGAACGCTGTTCGCTTCCGGGAGTTGATGTCATGAAACCGATAACCATCATCAGGAGTATGGTCGTGAGCAGACCATGTAACCATTTAATAGCCGTTCTCAATCGCATATTTAATGCCTGCCGATTACCGTTACCGGCGACTCTCCGCTTTTCTGCTTCTTATCTTCTGAATGGCCAACATCAACGCCACGGTCACAATCATCATCAACGTCAGCAAAACCCACAAGAAAGAGGGGTCGGCATCCCCATCGGCAAACCCCAAACCGGTGCTGTTCAAGAAATCGTTGCTAGTCCGGGATAAATAATCTAACAGCCCACCCAACGGGAAGAGAACGATGAAGAAAGATACTATAAAACAAAGGATCCCAATGAATACGTTAGGGATTAATTTTACATGACGCATAGTCTGTCCGCCCTGTTACATCGATACGTCCATATGCCATTAAACCTTTCCCTCCGGGAACCCTGACTTTTCTATATCTGAGCAATGCTCTTCTTACTAACTGAAAATCAGGAATATTATAGAAGGTAATACACCCCCAAGATTCACCTCTACCATTTGGGCGAAGTGGGTGCAACCGGAAAGAGCCTCTATCGATCCCATTAACAAAAAGTTGATCACTCATCGTTGTTGAGCTAAACAAACCAAACCATTCATCATGATTGGTGCCGTTTTTAAAGTCCTTTATTGCTCTTTCAACTCGATTAGCAAAGCTCCCCAGAGGTGCATCAACAATCCAATATGTACCAACCGGTAAAGCCGCGTTCCTTTTAAAAGCACACTCTGCAATGTTGGTTACTGGTTCTACACCAGAAAAGACTGGAAATACACCAACACCATATACATGTAGTTTGAGCCGTCTTCCATCAGAAGATACTTCATTATAATCCATTCTACATATTTGCATAAAATTCCCTTTAGTAATTCGTTAAAAATTTCTTTATGTGTATCGACATAAATATCATTCCCTGTCGATAATTATAAAAAAACCACCTTCACATAAATTAACAGGCATCCCCTGATTTTACTGAGTGCACTCCCCCCGTACTTTAAGTAGTCTGAATGGAGTTACGCCTCTTTCCTGAATAAAATATTACTATCCAGATAGATATGACTATTATCAACCTCTTCAATATGTTATTAATTGAAGTGTTAAAAACCCCCCACTCTTTAAAGTAAATATCTATACTATTACAGAGCACTACCTTGAGAAGTTAAATGGTAACCAACTCCTGAGTTGTGAACAATCTTAGCGCACCTAAATGTTTTCCTAAAAATTCCAAAAAACAAAGGCATATTACATAATGACGTAACAGAACTCAGAGAAGGCTTGCTTATTTTTCCTCTCAGTAAATTAGTGCCATGCGTCCATTAAACCAATATCTCTGGAATTATTACTCGAATCACTAACGCTTTTAAGCAATACGCCATACTCCTTCTATTTCCGTTAAGGATTATGGCGTTTGCGCTGATTAAAGAACCATATTCACCGGCGGTACCGCGCTTTTATCGATCTGTTTACCTAAGGCTTCCAGCGCGGACTGATACGGGCATAACGTACCCACGCTGGTCTGCTGGCAATCAGGCTGACGCCACTCCTGTTGCAGCATCGGGTGCTGACGATCCGGCATCTGCAGGCGTCGCAGGTCGTCCAGGCTTTGCGCCTGGAAATAGACGCGCAGATAACGTTCGCCGTTTTTGCTGTTGCGCCAGCGCTCTATCACCAGACTGCTGCCCGGCGGAATATTGCCCCGGCTGTAACCGGGCAGCTGCCAGCTAAAATTCATCAGCGTGCGCACCATCGCGATATTGGTGTCATGAGCCACCAGCAGCAGCCAGCGTACGTTCGGCGTGGCGTCCGCTTTTACGCCGTCCAGCATCGCGTTGAGCAGCACCGAGCCGCGCTTTTGCGCGGTGTACAGCACATCATTACTGAGATCGTAGTTTTCCGTTAACAGCGGCAGAATGGCTGTGATCTGGCTGGCGCGGGTAATCCTCCCCCACGCCAACTGGCTTAAGGGCAGGTTTTCACTCCAGCCCAGACGCAGCGTTTCAACCATATTGGCCATCACGCTCAGCCCGCTAATGGTGGTTTTACCGCTTTGGTTTTGCTCCACCTGCCAGGGCTTATCAAAAATGGGGCACGGTTTATCCTGTTGGCAAACCGCGGCTTTTAATAACTGGATCGTCGGCGCCAGCGCCTGCCGACGCTTCGCCAGATCGCCGGCTTTCGCCTTCACTTCCGCCAGCTGGCGGGCGGGATCGGTTTGCGTAGCCGTAAATTTATCGGTCTGGAACAGTGGGTCGGCATCGCCGCTGACATAATGAATCGCCACGCCGCAGCCGGGGAATGCCCCATCTACCAGCGCCTGTGCGGTTGCCCGGGTACGCTGTAGCGGGCTGGCGCGAACATAAATATCCTCCGCGCTGGGACACTGCCCCTGCAGCAGGCCAAGCTGGCGATAATGCTGCCCTTCCGCGCGCCCTTTATTGGCGACCGCCGCATAGCCATGTCCGGTCAGTTCCCCATCGTGGGTGGTCCATTCGGTCCATGGACGCTGGGTCGCGGCTTCAATAGCTTCACGATTGCCGGGCGTTGGCGGACGAATGCCGTGGCGGCTTAACTCCACCACTTTTTCCAGTTGCCAGTTCGCCGCGACGGCGGATTGCATCGCCAACAGCGGCAGCGCACAGGCGATAAACAGGCGTAAAAAGCCCTGATGTCTTGCAGGCATCATAAAATCGTCCTTATCGATTAATAGGTTATGAGGAGAATGAAGTCTGCCGTTCGACGGCATGGCGTCGGGCGACGATGGCGGCGGTGGTAAAACAGAGTAACGCGGAACCCAATCCGGTGCCTATCCAGAACAACGCCAGCGTGCTGAAATCATAAATCGTTTTCCCGTTTTCGAGGATCGCGGTTTTATCGATAATGATCCCGGTCAGAAATTCACCCAACCCCGCTCCAGCATAGCTGGCGATGCCAATGGTTCCCAGCGCCGCCCCCGCCGCTTTGCGTGAAGAGATATCGACGGCGATCAACCCTCCGAGGAAACAGGTTAACGCGCCGATGGTCGCGCCGAAGACGATCATCGCCAGGATGTCGGTATAGTAATTATGCGGCGACCAGAGCATTAAGGCGAAACCCGCGGTGTTGAGCAGGCTGATAAATCCGGCCATGACGCTGCGATTGCGCGGGAAAAAGCGGTCAGAGAGCATGCCGGCGATGATGGTCCCGGCGATACCGGCGATCGCGTTAACGCCGATGATGCCTGAGGCCTCAAGGGTGGAATAAGCTTTATCCTGCTCCAGAAAGAAGATCCCCCAAGAGTTCACCGCATAACGGTCGATATACATAAATGCCGATGCCAGCGCCAGCGTCCACAGCGCCGGGTTACGCAACGCCAGCAGTTGGTTTTTGAACACCGATCCCCGCGCTTCAGTCTCTTCCTGCGGTTCATCACGAATCACGTTAATGGAGGGAAAGCCGCTGCTCTGTGGCGAATCGCGCATAAACAGCAGCAACAGCACCACGCCAGCGGCGCCGAGCGCAGCCGTGGAGAGGTAGCCCATTTGCCAGCCAAAACCCGCGATCACCGCGGCGATCACCATGTAGGTCATGGCCTCGCCGATGTTATGCGCCGTCGACCAGATGGCGTAAAACGTTCCCCGCTCTTTAAAGCCGTACCAGCGCGCCAGCGAAACCGCACAAGGGCCAACGCCCATCGACTGCGCCCAGCCGTTGATCCCCCAAAAGATAGCCAGCAGCATGGCGTTGGTGGTCATGCCCATCAGCAGGTTCATCCCGGCGCTGAGCAATAGCCCAAGGCTCATGTAGCGCACCACGTTGGCATGATCGGCGATAAAACCATTGACCAGTTTGCCGATGGCGTAGCTAAAGAATAGCGTCGAGCCAATCATCCCCAACTCCGTTGGGGTAATGCCTAATTCCACCAGCGCGCTTTTCGCCACGGTGAACGATAAGCGGCAGACGTAGAACGTCACGTAGGCCAGGGTCATGGCAATAAACGTTTGCCAACGTACCCGGCGAAAACGTTTTTCATCAAACGCGGCGCCCGCTTGCGGCGGCGACGCCCGGAAAAAATGAATAATTCCAGACATATAGTTTCTCCGACGGTCGGAGGCTTGACTGATTGATGTGCTTCGTCCGTGAGGGTCGTTATCGTTACTGTGTAGGGTACATAATCAGAAACAGCCCGAACCTGTAAGGGTTAATGTAATGGTTGAAGGATCATCTTTTGTAGTTGGGGATACAGCGTTTGGCTCGCCAGCAGCAGAGGGTTGCCGTGACGAATCCCCTCTTGCGCCAGAAAGTCGTTGGCGACGCCCCCGGCTTCGCGCATCAAAACCAGACCGGGTAAGGCATCCCACGGATTCATGTGCGGTTCATAGTAGCCAATCAGTCGCCCGGCGGCCGCCCATGCGCTCATCAACGCGCCGGAGCCATTGCGGATGAACATGCCGCCATCGCTGAGCAGCGCGTCAAGAAAAGGCAGGAATTCCGCCGGCGTCACCCGATGAGACGTTCCGACGCCCATCACCCCTTCTTTGACCGTTGCTGCGGGATGTGGGCGGATTGGCGTCTCATTGAGCCAGGCGCCATGGCCCCGTAGCGCGTGGAACAGTTCACGATGGTTGGGATCGTAGACGACGCCAACCATCGGCTCGCCGTCAACGACGATCGCCAGCGACAAGCACCAGGTATGCAGCCCATTTAAAAAACAGCTGGTGCCATCAATGGGATCAACCACCCACAGAACCCTGGCGTCCGGCATCTGCGTACCGCTCTCTTCGCCGAGAAAACCATCCTCCGCAAACGCGTCAGTAATGCGCTGCTTAACAAAGGCTTCTACGCGTTTATCGGCCACGCTCACCACGTCCTGTAGGTCATTGCCCTTATGCTCTACCGCCAGCGCCTCGCGCTGCTGATAGTATTCGAAAGCCAGCTCGGCACCCGCTTTCGCCAGCTCGCAGGCCAGGCGATAGCGGGCCTGTAGCGCAGAGGAATCCAGTGATGTCATCATTTACTCCTTTTGCACACGTGTGCAATTTTATTTAAAAAAGCCCCGAAGAGCGCAATGAGTGTGGATGGATTTTAGCGATAATTCTGTGATCGATTCATCATAAAATGAATTTTTCATTTAGCGCTATTACGAATTATTAATTTCACAGCAACTTCACGGTGACGTGAAGGTTGATTGAATTTGGCGATCCGGCTGACCAGCATCTCCACCGCGTGATAAGCCAACTGCGTGGTATCCTGCTGGATAGTGGTAAGTTGATAAGGCTGCCACTCCGCCTGGGGAATATCGTCGAAGCCAATAATTGCCGGCAGGACGGCTGCTGGATTATCCGCTCGTAGCCCATCCATCGCCCCAATCGCCAGCATATCCGTGGCGCAAAACAGCGCCTGCAATCCTGGCCTTTCCGCGGCGAGCCGGCGAGCGGCCGCAAAACCGGACTGATAACCGCCCGTTTCGCAGAATTGCGGCGTAACAGCCAGCCCGCTGGCATGGCGGATAAATCCCTCGTAGCGCTGCCGGGTGCTGAAATTGTCACGATTTTCGCCAATAAAACCGACGTCCCGGCACTGGCCTGCGTGCAACAGCTCAGCGGCCAGTTTCCCGCCGAGCGCGTTATCGCTGCTGACGCGATCGCAGCCGGGAAGTTCAGCGTGACGGTTGATAAGTGTAACGGGGATTTTTCGCGCAAGATACTCCTCAGCCAGCTCCAGCGGCGGCGCGCCGGAGGTGATAATGACGCCAGCGACGTGATAGCTGAGAAGATGTTTTAGCGAAGGAGCTAACTGCTGCGGATCATCGGCGTTCATCAACAATGGCATAAATCCATGCAGCGCCAGCTGGTGGATCAGCGGCGCCAGCAGCTTACTGCGAAAAGGGTTATCGAACCCTGAAGTGATGATGCCGATAAAGTTGCTGCTGCCGGTGTTCATCGTACGGGCGATGATATTGACCTGGTAGCCCAGAGCTTCCGCGGCGGCCTGCACTTTGGCGCGGGTTTTCGGCGACACCGAGGCCCCGGGCGTGAAAGCGCGGGAGACGGCTGAACGGGAAACGCCGGCAAGCTTCGCCACGTCTTCTGCTTTAATCCATTTTTTATCGCTCATCGTTTTGATTTTTCAGTGAAATCCATCAGGCATAGATGTATCGCTCAACACATTACCCTCGTCACGCTGAAGGCTATGTGTCCCGAGAACACTTTGGCTTTCACTATACCCTGAATCGGGTCGGTGATGCCGGTCAACCGGCGCAGATAATGACATTTTTTATTATCACGTTAACTGAACAGAAGTATAAACTTTTCGTGATATTGTTTCTTTCGTTCGCGCACCAATTATAATAATTATCATGATTCTTCATAAAGAAATAAAAGCGCGGTTAAAGAAAAAACGTAACCAACTAAATTATAATAATTTTATTATGAAATTTATTTCATAAACATTATGTTATAAGAACTTAAATATAATAACGTTAACGGTTAGATATTAATAACAACCCTATATCTTCACGATATTAAACGTGTTCCGCGCGATATCTTGCGCGTGACGTGAAATAAAACTTAACGATGGAAACGTCTATGTCAAAACTGGATTTCCGATCCAAAAATACCTGGCGCGCGCTGGCGTCCATCGCGGTCATCGTCGGGGCAACGGCGGCGGCATTCGCCTGGACCTCAGGCTGGCTGGGCTCGCGAACCACCAGCCAGTCATTAGTCCCCGATCCAGACAAGCCGTTTCCTGCCGGGTTCCGCCGGGCGCACGGTAAAGGGATCTGTTTTACCGGGACGTTCGAGCCAGCCGGTCCAGCCGTTGCTTATTCCACCACGCGGCTCTTTTCACAGTCGGAGACCCCCGTTGTCGGGCGATTCTCCATTGGCGCAGGTAATCCGCACGCGGCTGATAATTCAACGAAAACCCTGAGCATGGCGCTGCTACTGAAAACGGACGATCAACAGCAATGGCGTATGGCAATGAACAACGAGCCCTACTTCGCCACGCGAAACCCGGAGGGCTTTCTTGCCATGAAAAAGGCCACCGCCGTCGACCCGACCACCGGTAAGCCCGATCCGCAGCGCCTCGCCGCATTTTTACAGGACTACCCGGAAGCCGGTAAATATTTGCAGTGGGCGGCGCAAAAGCCAGCGCCAGGCGGCTTTGCCGGGGCGACATTTTATAGTATTAACGCTTTCTATCTCGTGAACGCCGACCGTCAGCGCCAGCCCGTACGCTGGATGATGCGGCCGCACGATCCATTTGTCTCTATCCCTGATGAACAACGACAGAGAGCCGACCATAACTTCCTGTTCGAACAATTACAGCAGCGGCTTTCTCAGCATCCCATTTACTGGGATTTGGTATTGCAACTCGCCCAACCTGGCGACGCGGTGGATGACCCTTCTCAGCCATGGTCAAACGATCGTCAGCAGGTCGTCGCCGGTACGCTCAAAGTCACCCAACTCGTCGCCCAAGCCGAAGGGGCCTGCCGTGACGTTAACTTTGATCCCTCCATCGTGCCTGCTGGAGTAGAGGTCTCTAACGACCCCGTCTTAAATGCGCGCTCTGGCGCCTATTCGCATTCCTGGAGCCGTCGCGAACGGGAAATTGGCTACGGCAAAGCAACCGAAGCCGTGCAAAAACAGGAGGTTAAATGATTTCGAATAAACCTGACCAAGAGCGCGCGCCGCAGCATTTCAACCCTCTGGCGAGATATCTACATTGGCTGATGGCAATCATGATCCTGGCCATGCTGTTCATCGGCGCCGCCATGATGACTTCATTACACCACCGCATTTGGTTGGTGGATGTACATCGGCCATTGGGGATCGCTATTTTGCTGCTGGCGCTCATCCGCCTGGCCAACCGGTTTTATAGCCGGCAGCCACCTCTTCCTGCGGAGCTCTCACGCTGGCAGGTACTGGCGGCAAAAGCGTCACACTGGGCGCTGTACGCGCTGATGCTGGCAATGCCTTTGCTTGGCTGGGCGCAACTGTCGGCTGCGGGCGTTCCGATTGTTATGTTTGAAGGACTTAACCTTCCGGCCATTACCCCGACCAGCCCGGCGCTTTTTGCCTGGTTTCACGACGCCCATCGCCTGTTAGCTAAACTGCTCTTTGCGGTGGTGTTGCTACATCTCTCGGCGGCATTAGTGCACGCATGGATATTCCGCGACGGCGTGTTTGCCAGCATGGCAAAAAGCGCTAGCCGGTCCAGTGAACCACCTGTAAAGCGGTGAAATTTAATAACAAGGTTCGTTGAAGTAAAAATAAGGGGCTTCGGCCCCTTATTTTTTGCATTCGAAAACTCTGCAGCCACTCACTATAGCTCTCACCTATAAAAATTAGCCCGTCCGTTATTTATTGCGCAATCACCAATAGCGTTGATGATTAAATAAAAAAGGGGACGGAGTGAATTACCCAATCACTGTTTAAAAAACATACAGAAATTAATATATATTCGCGCATATCATTTTCAAAAAATGATGTAGATCATATTCCCGCACCTGCCCTGTGAAAAAATGCGCTTAATAACCAAGTAAGCATTTACTTAATACAGAGGGGATATATATGGGAAGCGTCAGCGCGGGTACTGCGCATAAAATGGGGTTAACGGCACTAACCCTTGTGACCGCATCAAATATGATGGGTTCCGGTGTTTTTATGTTGCCGACCAATCTCGCCGGAGTGGGATATATTTCACTATGGGGATGGTTGTTTACTATTATTGGCGTAATTGCGCTGGCGTTGGTTTTCGCTAAAACCAGTCTTATTACCCCTCGCGCGGGAGGGATCGTGGCCTATGCCAGCGATGCGTTTGGCCCTTTCATCGGTTTTCAGACGACGGTTTGCTACTGGATCAGTGCCTGGATTGGCAACGTCGCGCTCCTCGTCGCCGGGGTCGGCTATCTGAGTTACTTCTTCCCGGCGCTGCATAATCCGGTTTACGGTTGTATCACCGCTATCGCTATTCTGTGGGCATTTATTGCCTTAGGCAGCCTGGGGGCTAAAACGGCTGGGCGCGCGCAGTCCTTCACCGCCAGCTGCATGCTGGTCGTCGTGCTGGGTGTGGGCATTGTCGGCTGGTTCTGGTTTGACCCGAAAATGTTCTCTGAAGTCTACAACGGGACGGGCAACAGCGACAGCTCAGCCATCGTCTCCGCGGCCTCCATTGCGCTGTGGGGTTTCTTAGGGGTGGAATCCGCCGTGGTCTCCAGCGGACAGGTGGAAAACCCTGAACGCACGGTGCCTCGCGCGACCGTATATGGTCTGCTGATTGCCTCCGTATGTTACGTCGGTAGCTGTACCGTTATCATGGGCCTGGTTCCCCACGCTGAACTGGTCAAATCTGCCGCCCCATTCGCCGATGCGGCACGCTATATGTTTGGCGATATGGCCGGCAACATCGCCTCCGCGCTAAGTATTATCGCCTGTTTTGGCTCCATTTCCGGCTGGTTGATCCTGCAGTCAGAAGGCCCGCGCGCAGGGGCGAAACAGGGGTTATTTCCGCAGATTTTCGCCGAGACCAATAAAAATGATGTCCCGATGAAAGGTCTGATTATTTCTGGCGTGCTGATGAGTCTGGTGCTGTTACTGACGGCTTCCCCCGATCTCGCCAAACAGTTCCAGGTGGTGATTCTGATGTCGGTATTTGCCTCCCTGCTGCCTTATATGTATGCCATTATCGCGCTACCTATCATCATGGTTTCTAAAAAGCTCAACCGTGGACGTGGCTTTATGTTTTATTGCGTCCTGACTGTCATCGGTATGATTTACAGTATATTCGCCCTGCTCGGTTCGGGTACTGATTCCATTTTCTGGGGCACAATTATGATGATGGTAACTATTCCTCTGTTTTCTTTTGTCGCGGCCGGACGTAATAAAAAAGGCCAGGATATTCTTTACCTTCAAAAATAATATTTTATTCACCAACATAAATATGGAGATTCATATGTCTTTATCTATTGCCGATCAAAATAAACTTGATGCATTTTGGTCATACTGTGTAAAAAATCGCTACTTTAATATTGGCTACCCTGAATCTGCTGATTTTGATTACACCATGCTGGAGCGTTTTCTGCGTTTCTCAATTAATAACTGTGGTGACTGGGGGGAGTACTGTAACTATTTACTCAACTCTTTCGACTTTGAAAAAGAAGTCATGGAGTATTTCTCCGGCATATTCAAAATTCCCTTTGCGGAAAGCTGGGGTTATGTCACCAACGGCGGCACAGAAAGTAATATGTTTGGTTGCTATCTGGGAAGAGAGCTGTTCCCGGAAGGCACGCTCTACTATTCAAAAGATACTCACTATTCCGTGGCCAAAATCGTCAAACTGCTGCGTATCAAATCGCAACTGGTGGAATCTCAACCAGACGGAGAAATGGATTATGACGATTTAATCAATAAAATCAGGACCTCAGGCGAACGCCATCCTATCATTTTCGCCAATATTGGCACAACGGTACGCGGGGCTGTTGATAATATCGCTGAGATCCAGAAGCGTATCGCTGCGCTGGGGATCCCACGTGAAGATTATTATCTGCACGCGGATGCCGCGCTAAGCGGCATGATCTTGCCTTTCGTGGAGGACCCACAGCCGTTTACCTTCGCCGATGGTATCGATTCGATTGGCGTTTCCGGACACAAAATGATCGGCTCCCCGATTCCATGCGGCATTGTGGTAGCCAAGAAAGCCAACGTCGACCGTATCAGCGTAGAGATCGACTACATCTCCGCCCACGATAAAACGATTTCAGGGTCACGCAACGGTCATACCCCTTTGATGATGTGGGCCGCCGTTCGCAGCCATACCGATGCCGAATGGCATCGCCGCATTGGTCACAGCCTCAACATGGCGAAATATGCCGTGGATCGCTTTAAAGCAGCAGGTATTGACGCGCTGTGCCACAAAAATTCCATCACGGTGGTCTTTCCGAAGCCTTCTGAATGGGTATGGAAGAAACACTGCCTGGCAACGTCCGGCAACGTGGCCCATCTGATCACCACCGCTCACCACCTGGACAGTTCCCGGATTGATGCGCTGATCGATGACGTAATCGCCGACCTGGCGCAACGGGCGGCATAAGAGTGAGCAGCGGCAACCTGCCGCTGCCCGCTGGACAATCTGGTGGGTTGCAGCGCCAACCGGAACCCGCCAGACCTGCACAGTATATGGGAATTTCGCATCAGGAGTCATAAACGATGAGTGCAAAGTTAAAAGCCATACGTGGTATGCGCGACGTACTGCCCGCCGAAACGCCAATCTGGCAATGGCTTGAAAATAAATTCCGCCGTCTGACCTACCGTTATGGCTACCAGGAGATCCGCTTACCCCTGCTGGAACCGGTCGCCTTATTCGAACGTGCTGTTGGCGAAGCCACAGATATCGTTGCCAAAGAAATGTACAACTTTACGGATAAAAGCGGTGAACAGATTACGCTGCGTCCCGAGGGGACCAGCGGCTGTATGCGTGCGGTGCTGGAAAATAATCTGTGTTACAACAAAACCCAGCGCCTGTGGTATCAGGGCCCGATGTTTCGCTATGAACGCCCGCAGAAGGGACGGCTGCGTCAGTTCACGCAGTTTGGTGCTGAAGCCTTCGGCATGGCCGGGCCGGACGTCGATGCTGAAATGATTTTTATGGTCCGGGATTTGTTCCAGGAGCTGGGCCTGACCCCGCATGTCAGGCTGGAAATTAACTCCCTGGGCACGCCGGATGAGCGGCGGGCCCATAAGGCCGCCCTTGTTGACTGGTTTAATGCTCATCGTGAGCAACTGGATGAAGATAGCCTGAAACGGCTGGAAACCAATCCATTACGTATTCTCGACAGCAAAAACCCGACCATGCAGCCCATGCTGGAACAGGCGCCGCGATTGCTGGATTACCTGTTCGAAGACTCCCGTCACCATTTTTCGCTGCTCTGCGAACTGCTCGATAAGGCCGACATCCCCTATACCATCAATCCGCGTCTGGTGCGTGGGCTGGATTACTACACCCGCACCGTGTTTGAGTGGGTGACTGATGAACTGGGCTCGCAGGGCACCGTCTGCGGCGGCGGCCGCTACGACGGCCTGGCGGAGTTATTTAATCCGAAGGCGTTGCCAGCCTGCGGTTTTGCCATCGGTATCGAACGCCTGCTGTTACTGATTCAGACCGTCAGCCAGAAAGATAATCCGTTGTGGCATTTTCACCCTGACGTGGTCATTACCAGTGAATGTCAGGATGATGGCCTGCGGGCCCAGATGCTGGCGGAGCTTCTGCGCCAACGTATTGAAAAGTTAAGCGTGATGGTGGATTGCAGCGGCAACAAACTTAAACGCCAGCATCAGACCGCCCTGCAAAGTCAGTGTCGCGCGATTATCACGCTGAATACCGACAATGAGATACGGCTGTGGGACCTCGCCAGCTCCCGTCAAATGTCGCTCGAAGAGAAAGCGCTCATTGACTGGCTGCAACAGCACTGCCAGTAAACACGTCCAGATTGGGTACCGTGCGGCAGGACGGTACTCGTCGCGGCGCTTATCCCGCCTTCAGCATTTCACCCTGACAAACAAATAGAGCCTTAACCAGAGAATCGTGGACATGCCGAGAAAAAACAGATTATTTATTCCGGGGATGCCGCATCTGGCGCAGCTTCGCGGGCATAATGGCGAAGCGTTATTCCGCCACGATGAGGATTACTCTGCCTTCGAACGGTGTATGCAAGACGCGGCGCAACGTTACGCCGTGTCTATTCATAGTTGGTCACTTGCCGTCCCACGTATCCTGCTGCTGGTCAGCGCGCCGGATAAACAGGCGCTAAGCCGTTTTATTCAGCATATCGGACGCAGCTATGTGCCTTATTACAATCGTCGTTACCAGCGGCATGGCGCATTGTGGGACAGCCGCTACTTATGCAGCCCCCTGGAACCAGAAACCTATTTCCTGGCCGTGAAACGCTTTATTGAATGTGACGAGGACGGGAGCCCGGGATGCCATAGTCACGGTAATTTGCCTTCAGGTTTGATAGTCCCCCATCCTGCCTGGCTCAAGCTCGGTGAGAATGAGCCACAGCGACAGGCCCACTTCCAGGAGTTCTGCCGGCAACCGGTAAATCGGGCGCTGGTGACCAGGATCCGTCATGCACTGACGCAAAATTGCCTGCTCGCCTCGCAAGCGTTGAGCCAGCAACTTGAAGCCCAGATGGAAAGGCCGCTACGGGCACGACATTGCGGCCGTCCGCGCAAATATGAATCCTCCCCGTCAGAACAGTGGACCTGGCTGGAGCTTCAGGCTGAACAGTTTCTGCGCCAGCATGGCTATCAACAAATCAGGTTACCCTTACTTGAACATACATCGCTATTTGCGCCAGGCGGCCCGGTGATGGCCGACAAGGGAAAATTACGTGGCGATGGGACAACCGGATGTCTACGCCTGATGGCAGACAATCCTCATACCACGGTAATGAGCCGGATTTGGTATTCAGGCGCCATGTTCCGTCAACGCTCCCTGGATGGAGATATCCGGCAAAATCATCAAATTGGCGTCGAAGCATTCGGCATGCCCGGCGTTGATATCGAACTTGAGCATCTGGTCATGCAGGCGGTTTTCTTCAGGCGTATTGGCCTCGGTGAAATGGCGGAACTGCATATTAATATGCTGGGTGACGAGGCCTCGCTGGCGGCTTTCCGCCGGGCATTGCGCGATTACTATCAGCCCATCGCGCGTTTGCTGAACCCGGAGCAGCAGCAGTGGCTGGAGAAACATCCGGAGTGGTTGATCCATCATGAGGATATCCTTCTTCAGCGTCTTGCTCCTGCGGCGCCCTGTCTGGCGGATTTTATTACCGTCGACTCCCGTCATCGGTTCCAGCGCCTTCAGCATGCCCTGACCCAAGCCGGTATTGCCTGGCAGTACGATCCTGCGCTGTTTCCCGCCAATGACTATTGTCAGCTGGTCTTTGAATGGCGCAGCATCGCCATGGAGCGCGAGTTAATCATCAGCCGCGGCGGCCGATACGACGCCTGCGCCAGCCGTATTGCTGAAAAACCGGTTTCCGCCTGCGGTTTTGCATTCATGATGGAGCCGATTGTCACTCTGCTCGGTTATCGTCCCCAACCCGCCAGAGCACATCCGCCGACCGACATTGTGATTATTGCAGGCCAGCCCCGTGTGGCTGCTAAGGCAATGCTGCTCGGACGTAGCCTGCGTCAGCAATTTCCCTATTTAAGCATCATCAACGACTGCTCCCCCCAACGAATCAGCACTCGCTATAAAAATTCCAGACGTCTGGGGGCAAGATTTATCCTTGAAATCGAAGGCGACGGAGAAACGATCATCCTCTCTGATTCACGGGACCATCGTTTTAAGATTTGCACGCTTGATAACATCACCGATCGGCTCGCGCAGGTCGTTCTGTCTCAGTGATGGGCGCTGGTCGATAAGAGGATTTGCTTATCTCACTCCATTATTTGATTAAAAGGACGTCGCGCATCCTGCAGCCATGGAATACGCCTATCGTTCGGGTATAACAGACAAAAGCGCGTCGCCAGACGATGCGCCTCGGCCAGGTCCCTCTGCTGCAACGCCAGCAAGATCTGCGTGAAGGAGACATTCGGGTCCGGTTGAACACGCACATAGTCAGGCGCCCAGCGGCGAACGGCTGCCAGCCAACGCTCATCACGGGTATGTTGATATCGTTGTAGATACCCCATCTGGACATCAAACCGGTAGCGAGTGGCAAGCAGCCAGCCTCCCACAGGGAGAGATTCGGCCAGACGCCACTGCGTCGATTGTCGCTCCGCCAGCGTCAGTTGCTGTTGTGTCTGCAGCGTGAGAAACAACAATGGAGTGATGACAGCAACCGCGATCGATGCCACGGCACGCAACTGCGACGCCAGGGTGAACGGCAGCCGGGCCCCTTTTCGCCGGCAGTCTGCGCAACGAAGCAACAAAATCAGCAGTAACCAGTGTGGCGTTGACTGCCTGACGGGGTATTCCGTCAACATATGGATAACCACGGGTAGCGCCGCCACCAGGCAGGCGCGATGCCAGCGATTGCCGTATAGCCAGAGCCATAAACCACTCGCCATAAAACAAAGCGCTCCAACCAGCCCAACCAGCCCGCCTTCCACCAGCCACAGCGCCAGTTCGTTATGCGGATGCGAGATGCTGCTCAGCCCCAACGGCCCCGCGCGTTCAAGAAACACGGCGGCGAAACTGCCCACGCCCCATCCTGTCCACGGACGTTCGGCAAATAATGCCAGCGATGCTTTCAACACCGTCCAGCGCACCTGAGAGGTCGTCAGGTGATTAACCGTCACCACCGACAAGAAATGGCGGGCAAGCGCGCCCGCAATCATGCCTATCGCCAGCGGCAGCAGGAGTAACAGCAGCGTGCGGCGCTGCGCAGGAAAAACAGCCAGCAGCAAGGCCTCGCCTACCGCCACAGACAGGTAACCGGTTTGCGACTGAGACTCATGCAGAACAAATCCCATTATCACCAGAGCAATCGCGATGATAATTCGATATCCGCCACGTAGCCGTAAATAGAGCAATGCTGACAGCAGCACGCCACACGCCGTGAAGCTGGCCATCAGATTAACCTGCTGAAAAATACCGTAGGGGCGCGTACCGCGCCGCCAGGCAAACTCCCAGTAATTCACTCCCGGCCAATGCCAGTATTGATAGGTAAACGCCAGACATTCGAGGACGCACGCGCCCCAGAGCAGAGCCAACAGTAGTGTCAGCGTGTTTGTCGTAAGCGGAATTTGCAACGTCGCCAAATAGACGAGCACGCCTCCTGACAACGCCCCCGCCACCAGCAGCGCCTCGGACCGCCAAATCTCAGGCGTCAATAGACAAAGCAGCGTCAGAATGAGCGCGCCCATCGTAAACCCCGCGGCGGGTATAGTTATCCGCCAGCGTTGACGGGGTACCAGCATTGATGCGCTAGCTGCCAGCACAACGGCATAAATCCAGGCCGTAATATTTAGCGGCAACGACAAACCGCTGCCGCCGTTATTCGGCCAGTAGAGATGCATTGCCCCGCCCCAGAACAGCAGACTGACAACGAGCAATACTCTCTGCGCCGGCAGCGGCGCAATACGATGCAATACGTTCATCATGCTACTGGTAGTTCAGCGTCCAGGTCCCGCTGGCGCTGAAGGGGCCGTATTCGAGAGTCTGATTTTTTATCGCCGACGGTTCCGCCGCGACCCATGCCAAAAAGTTCAGCGTCATCGAGCCTTCAGTAATCTCTTTGACTGACGTGCTTTCATCAAGGCGGATTGCCGTACCATCCTCTTCGCTCATTCCAATGCCGATTCCGGAGGCGCCTTGTTCACTGCTATCCAGCGCCAGATGATCCGCCAGCTCTGCATCTTCACGCCCGCTAAAAGTGACCGAGATCCCGCGAAAAACCTCCGGGTTGCAGTCGCGTAACTCAATGCTGAATTTTTTAGGCTTACTGCGCCCCGAGAGATAGAGATCCTGCGTCGCGATTTGCCCGAAATCGACCTCGATTTTATCGCCTCCTGGCGCAAGACTGCAGGCCAGCGCTCGAATGGTGCCGTGAAAGTACATATCGCCGCCGACCAGCTTAGTATCGGCCTGCGCCATGCCGCCAAGCAGTAGCGCGCTGGTCGCGATTAACGCCGTAAATCTCATGGCTTCCCCCTACTGAAACTGCGCGACAACGGTGGCAGAGGCTTCAAACTCACCTTCTTTCACGCTACCCACACCCGGTTTTGCCACCGGCGCGGCGGTAAGATTCCAGTCGCCCTGGTTCTGGTAAAACCCCTTCACGTTGTAGAATTGATTGGGCACGACGGTGCCGCCGCTCGCGTCTTTAATCACGATGCCAAGGTCGTCGCGCTTTTGTCCGCCGCTCAGCGTGCCGAGGAGATGATCGTTAAACCCCGCCGTGCCTGACGCCGTGGTAGTTTGTACGCCAAGATTAATGTTCAACGCGCCCTGATCGAAGCTTCCCCCCTCGCAGACCACATGAATGGGGATCGACTTGCTGTAGTTGGTGCCGTTGAGCCGGGCGGCGGAGCCTGGCAAATCGCCAAATTCAATGCTGATTTTGTCCCCGCGATTGAAGGTGCATTTATCCGGCACGGTAATGAGCCCGGATTTAATGACCACACGGGAAATTGGCGTTGTCGGCGTAGGGCCAGCGCTGCCCAGACGTCCAGCAACCTCCACCAGCGACTGAGAAGTGATATTGATGCCGTTAATAATGGGTTTAGTGACAATAAACGTCACTTTTCCTTTAGAGCCACTTTCAATGTTAGTGGCTCGCTCGTAGCCCTTGCGCTTTTTGCAGCTGTGGTCGTTGTAGCGATTCGAAAAGTTGGTGAACGGCGCCTGAACATAGTTGTTATACCGCCCGGCGACCCATACCTGGACTTCCACATCCAGGTACTCATTCAGACGAAAACGGTTCGCTCCCTGATTAGAAGGCGGCATAGTGGTCGTGGTAGTGTAGTAAATCGGCTGTCGCGAGATGTCGGCCTGCTCACAATGAAAATCCACGACATACCAACTGCCCAAATTCCAGGTGAACGGATCCGTTCTGCCGCCCTCGTGGTTTTTGCTGACATCCAGCGAGCTCAGTTCAATATCGTACTGATGCGGCGAACCGCCCTGTGGTTCTCCCTCACCGAGGGTAAATGCCTGCCCGGCCAGCGGACAGCCCGCCAGGGCGACCCACAGCAGTGCTTTGTGCAATACGCTCATAGATACTCCAGCTTAAGTCTGACCAGACCGTTAAATTCGCCAGCGGTCACCTCCTGCCCAAAAGATTCCAGCGCGGCAAGAAAGTGAATCGCGTTATCGCCCGGTTTGAGGATCCACATGCGTTGCGGTTGATTCAGGTGGATCAACTGGTTGCGCTCGGTCAGTAGCCGAATGCCCGCGCCGCGCACATCGCCGCGAATCCGCCCAAGATCGCTGTTTTCCGGCGCGCCTTCGGCCATCAGCGTCATTGAAACGCCACGCTCCACCGTACTGTGCGACAGCTCAGGGAGCTCGCTGGTCTGCCCAGGGAAGTCCTTTAACGTGTGCCCGGAGCCTTTTAAGCAGCCATTCAGGTGCAGCGTCACCAATACCGGATCGCTGCGATCGCCGCTCTGGCGAAAGCGGCTGGCGGAAATATCGCCGAGATCGATGGTCTGATCGCGTGAAGCCATATCCAGCACGCACGGCGAAACGAAAACCCGGCCATGAAAGCGGACGTTGCCATACTCGCCGGAAACGTTGCTCATATCATGGCGGCCGCTTGTGGCCTGAACCGTGCAGGCCATGCCTGCCATCAGCAGAGCGCAAAGCATCTTTTTCATTTACGAGTCCTTTACCGGGGCTGTTGCTCCATCGGCAATGCTTTACACACATTGCCTGTGCAGCTGAATTTCAATTCAGGGTGACCGCCAAAATCGTTCACGTACATCATGCTGAACTGGCTGACGCTGGCGTCCGATACCTTGAAATCGAGAGAGGATTTTGGCGAGATCATAATCCCCGGGAAATCAGTCAGTCTGCCGCCGCCCTGGGCTTCAGGTTTGCGGCTTAAGCCGATTAAGGTGACGAAGTATGGCGTTGGGTTATCCACGGTCCAGCGCTGACCCTGCTTGTGAAAGATCAGTTGGTTTTGCCACACGGCCCCCGGCGTTTCCGGCACGATAGCTGTCGGCCGATAGAACAATTTGATTCGCGACTGCATCGCCAGCTGCAGCACGTTCGGCTTATCCGGTTTTGGCGGAATTTCACGCACGTTCAGATAGAAGAGACTCTCGCGATCCTGCGGCAACGCGTTAATTCCGCTGGTTTTCGTCACGCGGGCGATTCCCTTCTGCCCACCGTTAATCCGTTGCAGCGGCGGTAAGACCATTAATGGCGAGGTAATTTTCGTGCCGTGGGCATCTTCTACCCACGACTGAGCCAGAAAGGGAATGCTCGGGCTGGTGTTGGTTAAGTTCGCACTTACCGAGCGCGCATCGCCGGTGATGATCATGCGGGTACGGTCGAGCGCAATACCCGCCCATGAAGCATTGATCTGGGCAATAAAAAACAGGCCACAGGCCACGGGTTTAAGCCAACGCTGGGCGAAATTAAGAGCTTGATTATTCATGACAAAATTCATTCAGGTTATTGAAATTATTCACAAGGCAACAGTACGTTGCCTTCCGGGTTGATTTGTTGCGGCACCTGCAGATGACACTGCGCGCGGCCAGCCCAGGCAACGGAAAGACGCTCGGAAGGATTCACCCCAGCAATCCATGCCATGCCGTTTTCCATCACCATGGCGACGCTGACGCCGTTGGCGTTAAACACTTCGGCGCCAAACGGCGGCATCGAGCCATCCTTCAGGCGCAGCAGCGCCATCATTTTTTGCCCTTGCGCGACGGCAAAGCGCTGGTAGCCAATGGCGCCTTCCGTCAGGGTGTTAGTCACGATCGCTTTGGTCGCGGAAATGTCCTCGTCCATGGCGTCCACATCGATACGCGTATCAAAGCTGTGATAGCTGACGACATCCGGTACGACGGCAATACCGAAGCGATTTGAGTGCGCCTGTTCGCCGTTAAGCGGCACATTGGCAACGCCATCGGTATCAACCATCACTCTGGCGGTATTCATTGACGCCTGGCTGTTATGTAGCGCCGCGCCGTGACGCGTCGCCGTAAAGCCGCCGCGTACCGTGCCGCCAACGGAGAAATAGCGTGATTGCTGCCAGCTGACGTTGGATTCCAGTTCCGCCATCATGCTGCGGTGCTGGTAATAGCCATCAAATGCCGTATGACCTTCCCCGGAAACCCCTGCGCGCAAGCGCCACGGATTGTTACGATCGCGGTTATCGGAATACGAAACCATTTGGCTGGTCTGGTTACCGCTGTTCTGTAATTCATAATCCATAGAGCGGCCATCGCCCCATGGCACTGAAATTGAAAGCGAGAGACTGTCGTCCCGTTTGCCCTGATACTCAGAGCGATAAGCCGCAAGGTTGGCGCTGATCCCCTGGATACCCGCGAAGGAAAAACTGTGTCCCATCGATAACCCGTAACGATCCTGGGAACCGCGATCCCAATAGTTCTGGTGGGTATAGGTGAGGTAGAGCGTGGTCGCTAAATGTGGATCGTCAGCAAAAAAGGTTTTGTTGCCGGTAACGGTGTACATCTCTTTTTCGTTGCCGGCGCTGTTGTTACTTTCATACTGCTCGTCGAGAAACTGCGAGAAGGTGCGGAAGTTACGCTGTGAAAAGCGGTATCCGGCAAAGGTAATCGCGCTGTTGTACTCATCAAAGGTTTTGGCATAGCTGAGCTTAAAGGACATGCCTTTTTGTTCAGCCTGATGCTTCACCCGACTCACGGATTGCGTCGCATCGGCCGACAGCGCTCCCAGCCAGCTTAAATCCCGTCCAATCCCCATCGACCAGGCGTTGTAGCGCTCGCCGGTGAGCAACGCGCCGCCGTAAAGTGACCATGCATTGCTCACCCCCCAGGAAAAATCGCCGCTATAAAACGCAGGGCCCTGAACGTCGTGGTTATAACGCGATGGCTTGCCGACCGCGGCGTTGTAGCGAACATAGCCCGGGCGCGTCAGGTAAGGAATATCAGCCGTATTGACCTGAAAAGTTTGTACGCTGCCATCCTGCTCTTCGACCCGCACATCCAACGTACCGCGTACCGAGCCGTGCAGATCCTGAATATTAAACGGCCCCGCAGGAACGGTGGTTTGATAGATAACACGGCCCTGCTGACTGACGGTAACCTTCGCATTACTACGGGCGATGCCGTGCACTTCAGGCGCGTAGCCCTGCAAATTTGGCGGCAGCATACGCTCGTCGCTGGCAAGGTTGACCCCGGTGAAGCGCACCGAATCAAAAACCTGAGAATTCAGATAGATTTCGCCGACCGTCAGTTTTGCAGCCTGCATCGGTAACGGGCGATAAGCGTAGATCTGATCCCAGTCGATACGCCCATGATTACCATCTGAAGCGTAATTGGCCTGATACTGGCCACGAAAACGCCATGCGCCGAGGTTAAAACCTGTCTGCCCATAGCCGGACAGCGAGCGATAATGATCGCCGCCCTGTTCGTAATGCGTGGCCTGCCCTGAGATGCTGTAGTCAAAAATCAGCCCGGCGACGCCGTTATCCCAGCGCTCCGGCGGCGTCCAGTCTGGGTCGGTATATTTCATCCATGCCTGAGGCACGGTAATGCCCAGTACGCCTGCGCTATTATTCAGCGCCACACCCGGCAGGCGGGAAATGTCATAGCAGTTTGCGTTAAGCGGATGAATATGGGTCAGCGCCTCTTCTTTAAGCGCCAGTAATTCGAGTTGCTGCGGCGTCAGACACGCCATAGATTTATGTGAATTGGCCGGATCTGCGATATAACGGATTGACTGTTGAGGAATCTCCTGGCTGTTAATACGAACATCCAGCAGATATTCTCCGGGAGCCACAAAGTTGCCTTCGGAAAAACGCTGTAAATCGACATTGTGCCTGTCGCTGGCATCCAGTACGTCGGTATTAAATTCAATGGCCTCATCCGCTTCAGCCCATGAAGCGGCGCAGACCAGAGCAATAAAAAGCGCCAGACGTTTTTTATCTGTTTTCAGCGTGATCATTTTCGTTCGCAACCTTCAGATACCCGAATTGCAGTGCAGCTCAGAGATAATTCACAACAAAATGCGTGACCGCAGTAAATTCGCCAGATGTCATTCTTCCATCGCGGGAGATCAAATAAGCCGTAAATTTGAGCGTATTTTTTCCTGGGTTAAGTACATAGTCCGGTGATGGTTCGCCCAGGTGAATTTGCTGTCCTTTGCTGTCGTATATTTCTATCGCTAAATTTTCAGTTTCCGATTGCACGCTCAGATAATCTGGATTGTCGCTATCGGCTGCGCCGGAAAAGGTAATATTGGCGCGTTGAAACACATTACCGGGATGTTGAGAATCCCCTAGTGAGCATCCCAGCAAATGAATGCTGAAATCATGCGCAGATACTTTTTCAGGTTTTCCGGAAATATCTCTGGCTGAGAGGTCATCAAATTCAACCAGTAGCGACCGGTCGCGCGGATCGACATAACAAGCAGCTTCAATAATATTTCCCCGCATACGCATTTTTCCGGGCGTACTGACAAGACGGTTGGTGTCAGCCAAAACCCATGCAGGCGATATAAAGATAAAAAGCAGTAAAATACGCCATCCAGGCATAACCGCATTTCCTTTCAGTTATTCGCAGGAAGGGTTAAGCAGGCGCGTTAATGCGCCCGCTGCAGATCGTTACTGATAATCGATCTGGAAATTAACGGTAGATTCAAAATCACCCGGAGTTACCGCTGCAGATGCGTTGTTTGCCTGCAGGTAAGCGACGAAATCAATGTCGGTTTCGCCATCGGTAATGTTGACCTGAGAGGCAGCTTTACCCCACTCAACATCCTGGTTGCCGCTGTCAACCATACCGATGCCTGCGCCCTTGGCGGTACCAGAGGTGAAGGCGGCTAGCGCGTTGTTGTCGGCATCAATCGTTGCCGGGGTATAAGTCACGGTAGCGGTTTTTGCGACAGTCGTATCGCAACCCTGCAGAACAATTTTGGCATGTTTAACGCCAGCACGTTGGTTGTCTTTTAACTGAGAAGTTGGGATCTCGCCAAAATTCACCTGCACCGGGCTGGATTCTGGCGCCAGACCACATGCGGAATTAACGAGAGAGCCGGTGAAGTGGATTTTACCGTTAGTCGGTTCAACATTTTTTGCAGCGAAAGCAGAAGATGCAGTAAAAGTCATTCCCGCCATCAGCGCACAGGCCACAGCCACGTTTTTCATTTTCATATTACTACTTAACCTTATATCTGTTTTTGGTTATTCCGACGATCTATTTCCGCAGACAATTCCTGCCCGGGAAAACCCGATCTCGCGGTAGCGGCAGTGCATATCCTTGCAAACAATCCATCTTAAACCGCACCGTATTTTGAAGTTCATTGGTATTCCATCAGAAATACCGTCCACAGTCGTTTACGCTGTTTCGGGGCTTATATTAAGTCGACGAAAAATTGACACAATGCCAAAATACGGAATCAATCAAACTCAGGAAATCGTGTTGCTTTCCCGTCTGCAGATCGATCTTTTACCTAAAAATCAGCCAAAAAACACGCGCTCAACAGTTTTAATATCTATTATTTATAGTTTTTATAGAGTTTTTAACTATCAAATATTTTTTAATTTAGAACAGATAACTGGCAAAATATATTTATAAAATATTTTTAAAAATTGAAAGGGATACCAAAAGTGAGTGCTGACAATAAGATAGTGAAAGAAAGGAAGGAGAATGAATGATTACATAAAGAATATTAAAATATTGTTATGTAAATGATAATAAAGCGATCTATGGCACAACCTCTTTTTATAAATGAATTATGTTATGCTGTTGCTTCCCCCACTCGAATGCGAGATATCCTGCTTTAAAGGAGACATCAGTGATTTCTCATATACCAATAAACAAAATTAAATCCGTAATTATTGGTGATGGTTTAGTTTTCAGACCACTTAAAAATACCCTAAAAGACGTGGCATCTGGTGAAATAGCCACATTGAATAATGTGGCCACACAATTACTGCTCTATTTGTTGCAAAATGGTAAAGAGATATCTTCGCGCGATGAAATTCTGCTGAATGTTTTTCAGCAGAATGGCGCCAGAGCGACGGATGCGAATCTTAACCAGCACATTTCATTTTTGCGCAAAGCCATTACGTCAACAGGTCATCCTGCAGAACTCATCGTTACCATTCCTCGTATTGGATTTCGGATGGGCGACGTCAATATCAATATTCAGCAAATGGAAGAAGCGCAAACGGCCGCCAGAGTTGCCTATGTTGCATCGACGCCGAGGAGAAAGAAACCAAACCGGTGGCCTGTCGCTATCACAGCGTTAATTACCAGCATCGCCGTGCTGGCAACAGCGTGGTTAACATGGATACCCAATCATATAGCCATGACGGACGCGGCTATCTTGCGAACCATCGACTACGAGCAATGCCGTGTACATATATTAGGAAATGCCCTCACAGACACGATAACCGAAAAGAAGGCGCTGGATATTTTCAAGTCCGTGGGGATTAGCCCCAACTGCTCGCACCCTAAAGACCTGTATCTTAATACCTGGGCGAGCAACCATAACCTGGTTGATTGGTCGTTTGCCGCTG
>DWRD01000021.1:0-32017 GCA_022318305.1 Gerosis bhagava
TCAGACGGTACGCATTGCCGTCGCCGGGACCATCGCGCTGAGTATTTCGACCTTCTACGACGTGCAGTACGGCGTGTTTTTCGTCGTTTATCCGCTGATGCTGATGTCGCTGGTGCCGGTGTTTAACCGTCACGTCGCCCGACAGTTTGTGTTCAGCGCGGCGGTCAATTGCGTCGAAATGGTGCTCATCGTCGGCTATCTGTCGCAGTGGCCGGTGATAATGACGTTAGTTGTCTTTGGTCTGTATGTGATGCGCTTTCGCTTTATGAGCCAGGGGCCGCTGTTCTTGCTGGGGTCGATGGGCGTGGTGTGTCAGAGCACGATGCTCAATTTTATGAGCTATCCCTCCAGCAACTGGCACACGCTGATGTTCTCCAATATGGAGGCCTGCGTGATGGCGGTGGCGCTGAGCGCATTGCTCCATTACCTGATCCCGGATGTCGAACCGCGTAAGCCGCCGCCGCGCATAGAGAAAGACGCCGCGCGGATCCGCCATGAATCGCTGCTTTCCGGCACGGTCGCGACCATTATCTTTGTGATCTTTCAGATCTGCGATCTGAGCGATTCGCTATCGGCGCTGATGGCCGGGGTGCTGATCCTGTTTCCGATGCACTATCGCGGCGCGGTGATAAGCTCGATCTGGCGTGTGGCGGGGGTCGTGCTGGCTTGTCTGTACATTCTGGTGGTGCAGCTGATTATCTATGATTTCAGCAACCACATGATCCTGATGATGCCGCTGATTGGTCTTGGTCTGGCCTTTAGCGCCCGCCTGCACGTGATGGAAAAAGTGGGCGCGGGCGTGGGTTTCGCCAGCATTACTACTATCGGTATTATGTTTGGCCAGAACCTGCATCCGAATCAGGATCTGGTGTTCAGCGACCTGTACCGTATTACTTCGGTCACGGTCTCGCTGGTGGCGACGCTGACCATGGTGTTTCTGGTCCATCGGGTACTGAACTGTTTTGCGCCGACGCGTTTTGTAGTGACCGATTAATCCTCCTGCGGGAAGCGGGCGATGCAGCGCCACGCTTCCCGACGAGGTTAATAGACTTTCTTTCTGTTGAAGTGTGGCCCGGTTGATACTGCTTTGAAAAGCCGGTGATACCTTGATTAGACGTGAGTATTCACGCGCAAACTGCGGGCATAATTAACCATATCTTTAGGATAATAAATGTAGTGATGCAACGTGGTGTCATCAATTCCCTTTAAATAAGCAACGGCAGCAGCTTCAAAACACCAATAGCCGCGAAAAGAGCAACAGTCGCGAGAATCGCCGTGCTGTATTATATGAGAGTCAATATAGCCATCGCCGGCTTTACGTAATCCGTCATACCATCCATACATATAATCATTGAGATTTTTTAATGTGGCTTTCTCGGTTTTGGCATGAATGGCTTTAAATAATGGGGTTCTGAAGCTAAGCGTTCTGGGTGTTATCGCCGTTGTGATTGGATAACCCGGGCGGTATAAAGCAATCAGACTGTCGATAGTTTTTTCAGTATCGTCCCACAGGCTAAGATCGGTGGCGGTAACAAGAGTATCGAACCAGTCTCTTCTACCGCTTAAAATACTGAGTCCAATGATATTTGGTAAGAACTCAGTTTCCATAAATTTACTGAATATCGTAGCATCAATCGGTTTTAGGGGATATTTTTTGTTATGTCTTTCGATATAACTGATGGTTGCCTTGGTATATTCAATAGCCTGGCTCATATTATTGAGTACGTTTGTTATTGGTTTTCCAGCCGTATAAGCAAGGCAGGCCTGTGAGTAATAAACATCCACCATCGGTTCAAGGTACGGGTCTTTTAATGTATTTATTTCCTTTGTGAATTCACTTAGCTCAAATGCATCACGTTCCTGAATGTAAAAATAAAAATCTTCGTGCAATAGATTCTGTCGGCGCTGTTGCTCAAATTCAGACATAGGTCCCTCTATGTTGTAGGATGGATTTTATTTGTGTAAGCAATATGCAGCATATCGAAGCAATGATGATAATGCTTACATTTATATTATATCTACCCGGTGGCGTTAATAGACCTTCTTCAAATCCATCTCTTCCTGAATGCGCTCGCTCCATGCCAGATGGGTGCGGATGGCTTCCTCAATACCGGCGTTGTAGAACAAAGGCCCCAGCTCTGTGGCGATAAAGTCGACAAAAAACTCGGCGTCGAACTGTTCCAGCTCCAGGTTAAAGGTCTCTTCGCAGTACTTGCTTAGCCGCTCGCGTAGCAGATCGCGCTGCGCCGGGCTGAGTTCAATATCGCTCATGCGTGGTTATTCTCTGTGGGTTATTCAGGATTGCCGGGCTTCGATGACCGCCTCTGAACGCTGGCGCAAATTACGGAGTAACCCCGCCAGACAACAGGCGGCGACGATCCCGGCGGCTACCGCCAGCAGGTGGAACGGCAATCTGCCGCCATGGAACCATAACCAGCGCGCGCCTTCAATCGACAATGCGCTGACGCTAAGGATCACGATATTCAGCGAGGCGGACACGGTACCTTTCGGCAAATCGTTGGAAAACAGGGTAAAGCGGAACAGCGTCGGGAAAATCAGCCCGATGCCGAAGGCGTAGAAGCAGGTGCCGAGCACCGACCACAGCCAGACGTGCGGCCACGTCAGATTACCGATAATCAGGCTCGCCAGACCAACCATCTGGATGGGCACGGCGCTTAACACAAAGCGCGGGCGAGTCGGGTCTTTCACCCAGCGCGCCACCGACAGATTAGCGATAATGACCGCGCTGAAGACCGGCACCTGGCTCCAGGCAAACTCGCTGGTGGTGAGCCCGCCGGCGTCCATTAAAATCACCGGCGATACTGCCACCCAACTCATCAGCGGAATATAGCTCAGCGCCAGCGTGGCGGCGCCGAGTAAAAAGATGCGGTTGCGGAAGACGTCGCGAAAATCGCACACCACGCCGAGCGGGCTAAACGGCACGTCGCCGCGACGCACCGTCTCCGGCATGTTAAACAGTAAACCCAGCCAGGCCACCAGCCCCATCGCGGCGATAATGCCAAACAGCGCTTTCCAGTGGATAAAATGCATCAACGCCGCGCCGGAAAGCGGGCCGACGATCGGCGCCACCAGCACGATGGAGGTAATCACCGCCATCAGCTTGATTGACCGCTTTTCGTCAAAGGCCTCCTGCACGGTGACGTAGCCGACGGTGGCGATAAAACAGATGCTGGTGCCCTGCACAAAGCGGGCAATCAGGAACTGGGTCATTGAGGTCGTCCACAGGGTGGCGAAGCAGGCGAGGGTAAAAATCAGCGCGCCGCTCAGCAGTACCGGTCGGCGGCCAATACGATCGGAAAGCGGTCCCAGCAGCCACTGTAGCGCCATCCCACCGGCCATATACAGGCTCACCGAGGCCGGAGCCAGCGCCACATCGGCGTTGAAATCCCGCACCACGTGCAGGATCCCCGGCTGGATGAGATCGGTGGTCAGGTAGGCGGAAAAGTCATACAGGATCAGCGCCATCGGAAAGAACAGCGATGCGCTGTAGCGGGCGCTCAATCGCGAAATCCATGACATAACCTTCTCCTTGCCGTCGGGTATTCATCGTTAGAATGGTTATGATGCTACCATTGTCAGCCGATATGCAGATGCAGCAGCGCCGGAATTTGCGATAACAGCCACAGGCCGAGGCCGATAGTGCCGCCGACCAGCGTGCCGTTGATGCGAATAAACTGCAGATCCTTGCCGATGTTGAGCTCGATCTGTCGCGACATATCGCGCGCGTCCCAGCTTTTGACCGTATCGCTGATATGGCGAGTGAGGAAAGCGGAGAATTCCGGCGCCACCCGATGCGCTGCCTGCTCAAGATGCTCATTCAGCGATTCACGCAGCGCGTCGTCGCGCACCAGCGTTTCGCCGAACCACTGACCGGCCTCGGCGATCCGCTGCTTGATGCGCGAATCGTCACTGCTGATATCGTTTTTTACCCAGCCGCGCAGATCCGCCCACACCTCGCCGAGATAGCGATTAAAGGTCTCATCGTTTTTCAGATACGCTTTGATGTTATCGGCTTTTTGCGCCATTTGCGGGTCGGATTTCAGATTGTCGATTAGCTTCTGCGCCGCGCGGTCGAAGGCCTGACGAATCTGGTGCGTGCGGTCCTGAGTGACCTCATCGAGCAGCGTATTCACCGCGTCAGTCACCATTTCGGCGCTGTGCTCGCCAAGCCACTCGGTGGGTAACAGTTTGGCCTTCAGCGGATGTTCGGTCTCCAGCCAGTGCACGATACCGCGGGCGATAAAGGCGCGTGAGCTGTCACGCTGTAGCAGGGCGATCAGCTGGCTTATTAGTGAATCCAACAGCTTTTGATGACGGTTATCGCGGGTTAGCCCCTCCAGCATCATGGCGCTGGTCTGCGTCAGGTCGACCTTATCGATAGCCTTGTGCACCGCGCGCCGCAGCAGACGCTGAATACGGGTGTCATCGGTGAGCTCGAGAAAACCGCTCATCACCTGTAGCAGATGTTGACCCACACGGCGGGCGTTTTCGGGCTGGCTGAACCAGTTGCCGAGCATCAGGGCCGGTTCATAGCGGCGGATCAGCGCCACCAGAGATGGGGTATCAAGAAACTTCTCCTGCACGAAATGGCCAAGATTATCGGCGATCCGGTCTTTATTACGCGGGATGATCGCCGTATGGCGGGCGACAAACGGCAGCGGAATGCGGCGAAACAGGGCCACCACCGCAAACCAGTCGGCCAGCGCC
This sequence comes from Gerosis bhagava, assembly GCA_022318305.1. Lineage (NCBI taxonomy): Eukaryota > Metazoa > Arthropoda > Insecta > Lepidoptera > Hesperiidae > Gerosis > Gerosis bhagava. Next base: position 4,729 of record DWRD01000021.1, read on the forward strand.
CCGACCATCGCCGCTTCGGAAATAGCCTTCAGCGCGCTGACCCACGGCGTCGGCGGTAGCAGCAGCGTAGTGATAAACAGCGCCGCCGCAATGAGCAGCAGCGACAGCGCCAGCAGTTTGGCGCGTTTTAATTCAGCGAGTTTTTCCATAGGTTTAAGCATATAACCTGACGGCGAGGTCATGCAAAAATTGGCACAACTTACTATACGCGCGGGTCAATTTTACTTAGCGGTTACGCTAATGACAGGCAGCTAAAAACGCTATTTAATTATTTGCTGCAAACTGGCAACGTGCGCCGCTTCGGCCGGTTTATTCGCGAAGTCGCGCATCGGGTTCCTCAGCATAGGGAGAGATTGATGACCATCGCCGAAAGATTACAGGAAGTTGGCCGCAGAAAAGGCAAACGTGAAGGGCGGCTTGAAGGATGGCAAGAAGGTAGACAAGAAGGGCAGCGCGCCGAGGCGCAGCGAATTGCGAGGATGATGCTTGCCGACGGTATTGCACCTGAAACCGTACTGAAGATCACCGGTCTGGCCGCCGAAGAAATAGCCACGTTATCACATTAATGATGCCGTTATGCCGGGGCGCTCCAGGGACGTCCCTGCTATCCACCCTCATGGAATATTCCGGATATACCTAACTTTACCCGCATCGTCAGCTATCTCGACTACCCTTAATATCCTTAGCGGCATTTTTGACTGCGTTAATAGCGATAACAAGGAGACATGCGATATGGCTTATCAGACAGTGAATCCTGCGAATAACCAGCTAATTAAGAGCTATCCCGCACACAGCGATGCGGACGTGGAGGCGGCGCTAAAACAGGCCAATGCGCTTTATCATTCTGCATGGGCGAAAGGCGATATTGCGCAGCGTCTGCCGGTGTTGCATAAGCTTGCCGATCTTATCGACAGCCGGGCGGAGGAGCTGGCGAAAATCGCCAGCCAGGAGATGGGGAAGCTCATTAAACAGAGCCGCGGCGAGGTCAAACTCTGCGCGCAGATCGCCCGCTATTATGCCGACAACGCCGAACGGTTCCTGGCGCCGGTGAAGTATCCCTCCGAGTCTGGCGAAGCCTGGGTTGAGCATCATCCCATCGGCGTCTTAATGGCGGTGGAGCCGTGGAACTTCCCCTATTACCAGTTAATGCGCGTGCTGGCGCCAAATCTGGCGGCCGGTAACCCGGTGATTGCCAAACATGCCAGCATCGTTCCGCATTGCGCCGAGACCTTCGCGTATCTGGTGCGCGAGGCTGGCGCGCCGGAAGGGGCGTGGACCAATCTGTTTATCTCCCAGGATCAGGTGGCGAAAATCATCGCCGACGATCGGGTGCAGGGCGTGGCGCTGACCGGTTCGGAAAAAGCGGGCGGCATCGTAGCGGCGCAGGCGGCGAAACATATCAAGAAAGCGACGCTGGAGCTGGGCGGCAACGATGTGTTTGTAGTGCTCGACGATGCCGACCTGGAACGCGCGGTGAAAATTGGCGTACAGGCGCGGCTGAACAACGCCGGGCAGGTTTGCACCGCCGCCAAGCGCTTTATTTTGCATGAAAAGATCGCCGAGTCGTTCCTGAGCAAATTTAGCGATGCCTTCCGCCAGGTGAAGATCGGCGATCCGCTGGATGAAAGCACTACGCTTGGCCCACTTTCCTCGAAAGATGCGCTGGAAACCTTAAGCAAGCAGGTCGACGAGGCGGTGAAGCATGGGGCCAAATTACACCTTGGCGGCAAGCCGGTTTCGGGCGAAGGCAACTTCTATGAACCCACCATTCTGACGGGAATTACCCGTGATAACCCGGCGTACTTCGAGGAGTTCTTTGGCCCGGTGGCGCAGATTTACGTGGTGAAAGACGATGATGAGGCGATTGCGCTCGCCAACGACTCTCACTACGGCCTGGGCGGCGCGGTGTTCAGTCAGGACATTGAGCGGGCGAAGCGCATGGCTTCGGGGATTGAAACCGGCATGGTCTATATCAACTGGTTAACGGATACCGCGCCGGAGCTGCCTTTTGGCGGCGTGAAGCGTTCCGGCTTTGGCCGCGAGCTCTCCGACCTCGGTATCAAAGAGTTTGTGAATCAGAAGCTGGTGGTCGTTCGCCGCTAAACCACCCTGCGCGCAATATCCCTCTCCCATCGGGAGAGGGTAACCTTTTTGCCGCGGCTATTTGCGTAGCCCGGCAAACGCGGCGCGGATTTCCTCTTCCGGCAGCTGAATGCCGATAAACACCAGCGTGCTGTGCGGCGTTTCATCGCCCCACGGGCGGTCCCAGTCGGCGCTGTAGAGGCGCTGCACGCCCTGGAACAGCAGGCGATTTGGCTCGCCGTCGATCCATAGCATGCCTTTATAGCGCATCAGTTGCTCGGCGAAGGAGAGCAGCAGGTTTTCCATCACCCGTGACACCTCACTGATATCCACCGGATAGTCGAGCTCGACCACAATCGACGAGACGTCGTTCTGTTTTTCCGCCACGAAGTGAAAGCGCGGTGTGGCGCTGACAACCTTCTCTTCGAGCATAAAACCGCTGGTATTAAAGAGCAGGCTTAAATCGATATCGCCGTGGATGACGGTATAAATTGGCGCCCGCGCGTTGATGCGCGCCAGCCGTTCGCGCAGCTTTTCGGTGTCGCCGGCGACATCGGTTTTGGTTAACAGAATCCGGTCCGCGTAGCCGACCTGCGACTGGGCAATGGTGAACTGATCCATCTGCTGGTCGGCATGGACGGCGTCGACCAGGGCGATCACGCCGTCCAGCAGATAGCGTTCGCAAAGCACCTCGTGGGAGAAAAAGGTCTGGATAATCGGCCCCGGGTCGGCCATGCCGGTGCACTCAATCACCAGTCGGTCGAAGGCAATCTCGCCGCGATCGCGGCTGTCGAGTAGATCGAGCAGGGCATCCTCCAGTTCGTTGGAGCGCGTACAGCAAATACAGCCGTTGGTCAGGGTTTTAATCTGCGTGGCGCGATCGCCGATCAGCTGGTCGTCAACGGACACTTCGCCAAATTCATTTTCAATCACGGCGATTTTGAAACCGTGCTGCTCATTAAGGATGTGGCGCAGCAGGGTGGTTTTTCCCGCGCCGAGAAAACCGGTGAGTAGGGTGACTGCAATCGGTGCCATTATTGCCTCCATTAACAGCAGCGTACGCCGCCTTTGCCGTCGCCGCCGTAGCGGGCCTGTTGGCGTTCGCGGAAGAATTCTTCATAAGTCATGTACGGCTGATCCGGATGGTTGGTTTGCATATGGGTGACGTAGTTGTCGTAATCCGGAATGCCGATCAGCATTTTTGCCGCCTGACCGAGATATTTTTTTGCCTGACCTAAGTTACCAAACATTGTGAGTTCCAGATAACGAATAAAGCCGGATGGCGTCTAGCGCCATACCCGGCCTACGTTAATGCGCTTTTGGTAGGCCGGATAAGCGTAGCGCTATCCGGCATCAGGGTTAATGATGTGACGAGGTTTTCACGCCACCTTCTGGTACCGGCACGTACGGAGTCTCTTTGTCGGTACGCACCTTATTGTTGCGGACATTGAGCCAGGTTTTGATGCCGTAGAAGATGATGCTGTACACCACCACCAGGAACAGGATGCTCAGGCCGGCGTTGGTGTAGTTGTTAACCACGATATGGTTCATGTTGGCGACCTGCTGCGCGGTCAGCTCGCCGCCGGCGGCAATCTTCTCTTTATACTGCTGAGCCATAAAGAAGAAGCCTTCCATCTGCGGGTTGGTGCTGAACAGTTTCAGACCCAGCGCCCAAGTGGTGCACAGCAGCAGCCACGCAGCCGGAATAACGGTAACCCAGATATATTTGGTGCGCTGCATTTTGATCAGCACCACCGTGCCGAGCACCAGCGCCACCGCGGCCAGCATCTGGTTAGAAATACCGAACAGCGGCCACAGGCTTTTCACGCCGCCCAGTGGGTCGACCACGCCCTGATACAGCAGGTAGCCCCACAGCCCGACGCAGCCGGCGGTACCGATAATACCGGCGACCAGCGAGTCGGTTTTTTTCAGGAACGGCACGAAGTTACCCAGCAGATCCTGCAGCATAAAGCGGCCTGCGCGGGTACCCGCATCCAGCGCGGTGAGGATAAACAGCGCTTCAAACAGGATACCGAAGTGGTACCAGAAGCCCATATCCGCCATCGGGATGATTTTATGGAACACATGGGCGATACCAACGGCCAGCGTCGGTGCGCCGCCGGCGCGGTTCAGGACTGAAGGTTCGCCGATATCTTTCGCCGTCTGCAGGATCTGCTCTGGTGAAATTACGAAGCCCCAGGAGCTGACGGTCGCCGCCGCGTGGACGGTCACTTCTTTCAGCTGCGCAGCGATCATCGCCGTGTTTTCACCGCCCATTTCGTGCAGGTTCGGCATGACGATGCCAAGGCCTGCCGGCGGGGTATTCATCGCGAAGTAGAGGCCAGGTTCGATAATTGATGCCGCGACCAGCGCCATGATGGCGACGAACGACTCCATCAGCATCGCGCCGTAGCCGATAAAGCGGGCGTCGGTTTCGTTGGCCAGCAGCTTCGGCGTAGTACCGGAGGCGATCAGCGCGTGGAAGCCGGAGACCGCGCCGCAGGCGATGGTGATAAACAGGAACGGGAACAGCGCGCCTTTCCACAGCGGGCCGGTACCATCAATGTACTGGGTCACTGCCGGCATTTTCAGGTCCGGGTTGAGGATAACGATCCCCAGCGCCAGGCCGACGATCACGCCGATTTTCAGGAATGTGGCCAGATAATCACGCGGCGCCAGAATCAGCCATACCGGCAGCAGCGCGGAGATAAACGCGTAGCCAATCAGGGTAAAGGTGATGGTGGTGTCTTTAAAGGTCAGCGCCGGGCCCCAGTACGGGTCGTGGGCAATGATGCCGCCAAACCAGATAGACGCCACCAGCAGCACGATACCGATAACCGAGACTTCACCGACGCGGCCAGGGCGCAGGAAGCGCATATAAATACCCATAAACAGCGCGATAGGCACCGTCGAGCAGACGGTAAAGACGCCCCACGGGCTCTCCGCCAGCGCTTTCACCACGATGAGCGCCAGCACCGCGAGGATGATGATCATAATCAGGAAGCAGCCGAACAGGGCGATAGACCCCGGTACCGGCCCCATCTCCTGTTTAATCATCTCGCCCAGCGAGGCGCCGTTGCGCCGCGAGGAGATAAACAGCACCATGAAGTCCTGTACCGCGCCCGCCAGCACCACGCCGGCCAGCAGCCAGAGGGTGCCCGGCAGATAGCCCATCTGCGCGGCCAGTACCGGGCCGACCAGCGGGCCGGCGCCGGCAATAGCGGCGAAGTGGTGGCCGAACAGCACGTAGCGGTTGGTCGGCACGTAGTTCAGGCCATCGTTATTAATGACCGCCGGCGTCGCGCGCGTTGGGTCAAGCTTCATCACCTTCTGCGCGATGTACAAGCTGTAATAACGGTAGGCGACGAGGTACACGGAAACCGACGCGACGACGATCCACAGCGCACTGACGTGCTCACCGCGGCGCAACGCGACGACTGAGAGGCAAAATGCCCCGATGATTCCGAGAATCACCCAGGGTATGTGCTTGAGTAGTTTTTTGGTATCCATAGTAAAACCTGGCGTTAATTAGATTAATAATTGGCCGAAGCCGTCTGGTTTTGTGTTTGGGTTGGTGGAGGTATTGATTAGCTAGGCTAGCGTCGATCTTGCCAGAACTGCGCGCGCGTAAAGTTGGGTAAATGAGTGAGTGGTTGTATGGGGGGTTAAGCGGTCGCTAGCTGGGGTAAGCGGTTGGCTATGAAGTGAACAGGAGATAAATATGTGATTGAGATCACAGGGTATTATGACCGGGAAGATGGTCATGAAAGATAAGGCTCCTCCCCGGGCGGAGAGGAGCAGACGAGGCCATTACACCGCGACTTCCATTTCCATCATCACCGGATGGAAACGGCGTTTAAAGTAAATCAGGCCGTGCCCTTGCGGGCTCAGGGTAATATTGCGGATCTCCACCAGATACACCAGGTGGGTACCAATGGTTTGCACCTGGCTTATCTCGCCTTCGAGGCTGGCCAGCGAGCCTTTCAGCACCGGCTGCCCGAGCGCGCCCTGCTGCCAGCCGCTGAGGGCAAACCGCTCTTCCATCGTCACCCCGGTCATCCCGGCGAAGTGACGGGCCATGATTTCCTGCTCGTGGTTCAGCACGTTGATGCACAACTTGCCGTTGCCCTGAAAGACCGGGTTCATCGCGCTGTTGGCGTTGATACAAACCATTACCGATGGCGGCGTATCCGTCACCGAGCAAACTGCCGTGGCGGTAATGCCGCAGCGGCCGGCTTCGCCTGCGGTGGTGACAACGTTAACCGCCGCCGACAGGCTGGCCATGGCATCGCGAAAACGCAGGCGTTGTTCATCTAATTGCATTATGACCTCCCGCTGTGAATTACTTCAGCAGCTTATCCAACATGTTGATATCAGCGTTATTGTGCAGATGCGGCACCGTCCAGCCGTTCTGGTCGTACTCGGACAGGCAGCGGTCAACCATCGCCATCATTTTGTCCATATTGCCGGAGCTCTGCGCCTGACGCAGACACTGCAGGCGAATTTCATCCTGGCTACCGGAGTAGTTGATTTCATACAGTTCATGACGGCCGCCGAATTCGCTGCCGATCGCGTCCCACATTAGTTTGAGGATCTTGATACGTTCAACGTGATCCATACCGTTGGAGCCGCGCACGTACTTCGCCAGATACTGGTCGATCTGCGGGTTGTTCAGATCGCGGGCGCTGGACGGCAGATAAATCAGGCCGCTGGTGACGTTACGCTCGATGATGTTCTTGATCTTGGCGTAGGCCATCGGCGCCATCACGCGATAGGTCTGCAGCGCGGCGTGATCCGGCAGCCATGCGCCGTTGACCCACGGCGTCGCTTCCGAGCACATAGAATCGCTTAACGCCCAGAACATGTTGCGCCACGCCACCACTTCGCCAAGGTCGGCCTGCACGCCGCGGAATTCGAGGGTGCCGGTACATTCCAGAGAACGCTTCAGCAGGGCGGTGATAAAGTCCAGTTTTACCGCCAGGCGCACGCAGGCCTGCAGCGGGTACATGCGGGCGAAACCGCCTTCCATGGTCCAGCGGCGGCAGCGATCAAAGTCGCGATAAATCAGTACGTTCTCCCATGGGATCAGCACCTTATCCATCACCAGAATCGCGTCGTTCTCGTCGAAACGGCTGGAAAGCGGATAGTCGTACGGCGAGCCGGTCGCACCGGCGACCATCTCATAGGAGGCGCGGGAGATAAGCTTGACGCCTTCGGCATCCATCGGCGCGACGAACATCAGCGCGAAGTCCGGGTTCTCGCCCATCACCTGCGCGGAGCCGAAGCCGATCATGTTGTAGTGGGTCAGCGCTGAGTTGGTGGCGACCACTTTCGCGCCGCTGACGATGATCCCGGCATCGGTCTCTTTTTCCAGCTTGATGTAGACGTCCTTCACTTCATCGGCCGGCTTGTGGCGGTCGATCGGCGGGTTGACGATAGCGTGGTTAAAGTACAGGCCGGTTTCCTGAATGCGGGTGTACCAGTTGCGGGCGTTCTGCTCGAACTGGCCGTAAAACGCCGGGTTGGCGCCCAGCGCGCAGCCGAAGGCGGCTTTGTAGTCCGGGGTGCGGCCCATCCAGCCGTAGCTTAAGCGCGACCACTCGGCGATGGCGTCGCGCTGCTGGCGCAGATCGTCGGCGCTTTTCGCCACGCGGAAGAATTTATGGGTGTAGCCGCCGCTACCGGTATCGGTGCCCCAGCACAGGGAATCCTGCATCTCCGGTTTGTGCAGCGCATCGTACAGCTGAGCGACAGAAGCCGCGGCATTACGGAAGGCCGGATGCGTGGTGACATCCTTCACGCGCTCGCCGTAGATATAAATTTCGCGGCCATCCTGCAGGCTTTTTAAATACTCTTCGCCAGTTAACGGGCGTTTCGCGTCGGCGCGGAAATCTTCAGGTTTCATAGGGGCCTCTTCAGTATTTATCGGAATAATGATGTTAAATATATGTTTTGTTTTTGTTGTTTAATTGAAGCGGTTATTGCGCTTATCGTGAAGGGACGTTTGCGACAACGGCGGGTACTTTTCAGGCAGGAGTGAATTTTGTGATCTCTGCAGCTTTTGGCGGGTGGCGCGGCGCTGACCCGCCCTATGGCCCGTAGCCCCGGCAAGCGCGGCGCCGCCGGGGTATTACGACACAGGTACTTTTTGCGCCCGGTAACTGCTTGGCGAGCAGCCGACCTGGCGGCTAAAAAAGCGCGCAAAATAGGCGGGATCTTTAAACCCCAGCTGCCAGGCTATCTCATTGACCGCGCTATCGGAAAATAGCAGCAGCCGCTTCGCCTCGCGTAGCTGGCGGTCGAATATCAATCGCTTCGGCGGGCGGTTGGCGAAGCGGCGGCAGATATCGGTCAACCGCGATTCGGTCAGATGCAGCTCGTTGGCGTAATCCGGTACCGTCCAGTGCTGATGAAAATGGCTGTCGATCATCTGGTTAAAGCGCTGGAATAATTTCAGCTCGCCGCGCATCCCGCTGGCGGCATGATCGTCGAGCCTGGCGTTGCGCAGCAGCAGGGTAAATACCGCCTGCGCCAGCAGCGCCAGGGTATGCTCGCGCCCCGGCAGCTGAGCGGTGGATTCACGGCGAATCAGCTGCCAGTAGTGCGCCAGCGCCGCCAGCTCGTCGGGTTTATCCGCCAGCGACAGGCAGATCCCCGGCAGGCCGAAGGTCTCCCGCGTGCCGGGATAAAGCACCTCCAGCAGCGGCCAGATGAGCTCTTCGTGCACCGTCAACACGTGACCATCGCTATCGGACTCGGTAATAAAGGCGTGCGGCACCGAAGGCGGCGTTATCACAAACAGCGGCGCCTGCACCGAGTAGCGATGGTCATCAAGCTGTAGCTCAATCTGCCCGGTATCAAGAAAGTGCATCTGAAAATAGCGGTCGTGGCGATGCGCCTGCATGTCGCGGCCAAAAAAGGCCGCCATACGGGCAAACGACTGATAGTGCACCTCTTCGGTACCCAGGCTCTCGTCGTAATCTTTATTGATATCGATGTTGGCGATTGAATGCTGACACATACCCGCTCCTTAGTGGCCTTTTTGCGCCGCTAAGCCTGGCGCGGCGGCGGCATCATCGCGCTGGCTCATCGGAATGCGGGTGAGCACCAGCGCGCCGACGATCAGCAGCCCGGCGACAAACCACAGCCCGGAGCTAAAGCTGCCGGTGGTATCGCGCAATATGCCGATCAACAGCGGGCTGACGGCAGAGCCGACGTTGCCGATGGCGTTGATCACCGCCAGCGCCACCGCGCGCGACTGCAGGCTGATCACCCGATCCGGGGTGGTCCAGAAAATGGCCATCGCGGTAAAAGATCCCACCGAAGCCATAATAATGCCGATCAGCTGGATCAGACTGTGGTGGGTTGCCGAAGCCAGCAGCCAACCCGCTGCGGCGAACAGGTAGGGCAGGATGGTATGCATCTTGCGCTCTTTGCACCGGTCGGAGCGGCGACTCCACCAGATCATGCCGAAAATGGTGCAGAACTGCGGGATCGCCGCCAGCAGGCCAATCATGATGTTGCTGCTGCCGGTGTTAAAGCTCTGCAGGATCTGCGGCGTCCAGATATTAATGGCGCTGAGGGTATTGGTCAGGCAGAAGTAGGCGAGGGTATACATCAGCACCGCTGGCGTCAGTACTTCGCGCAGCGTGGAGCGCGGCGAGGCCGGGACGATCGCCGCATGTTCCCGTTCGCGATCGATCATCGCCTTCAGCGCCTGTTTCTCTTCGTTGTCCAGCCAGTTGGCTTTATCCGGCGTGTCGTTGAGGAAGAACCAGGTGACGACGCCGAGTACCACCGACGGCAGGCCTTCCAGCAGAAACAGCCACTGCCAGCCTTTCAGGTTCCACAGGCCGTCGAGCGCCAGAATATAGCCGGAAAGTATCGAGCCGAGCATCATGGTCACCGGCATGGCGATCATAAACAGGGCGTTGGCACGGGCGCGATGGTAGGCCGGAAACCACCAGGTCAGATAGACGAGGATCCCCGGCAGAAAGCCGGCCTCGGCGATGCCGACCAGCATCCGCAGGATGTACAGCGTATGTGGATTGGTGGCGAACATGGTGCAGGTCGAGGCGATCCCCCAGACCACCATGATCCCGGCGATCCAGCGGCGCGCGCCGACCTTCGCCAGCATAATATTGCTGGGGATCCCGCACAGCACGTAGGTGACGTAGAACAGCGTCGCCGCCAGGCCGAACATGGTGGAGGTCAGGCCGAGATCTTTGCCCATCGTCAGGCCGGCGAAACCGATATTAATTCGATCCAAAAATGAGAAAACAAAGAGAACAAACAGGAAGGTGATCAGGCGGCGGAACAGCTTTTTGATCACCCGGTTTTCTACTTCAACGGCTTTATTATCATTGTGTTGCAGGGTAGAGGTAGTCATGTTGCGCTCCACATTATCCGTTCAATAGACGGATTTATTGTTATCGGTTGTGGTCGTTGCGGTGTGGGTAAAACGGGCCGCCAGCGCTTCTGCGCCGCGGGCCAGTAGAGTGGTATCGACGCCGACGGCGACGAACAGCGCGCCCAGTTCGAGATAGCGTTTCGCCAGTTGTTCATTGGCCATCAGGATCCCCGGCGCCTTGCCGGCCTGACGGATTTGCTGGATGGCATCTTCGATGGCGGCCTGCACTTCCGGGTGCTGCGGATTGCCGCCGTGGCCCATATCGGCGCTGAGATCCGCCGGACCGATAAACACGCCGTCCACCCCGTCGACATCGAGGATCTGCGGCAGATTTTTCAGCGCCTCGCGGGTCTCAATCTGCACCAGTACGCACATGGCGTCATTGGCCCGGTGGATATAATCCGGGACACGATTCCAGCGCGAGGCGCGGGCCAGCGCGCTACCGACGCCGCGGATGCCGGCAGGCGGGTAGCGGGTAGATCTGACCGCCAGCCGCGCTTCTTCGGCATTCTGCACCATCGGCACCAGCAGGGTTTGCGCGCCGACGTCCAGTAGCTGTTTAATTTGTACCGGATCGTTCCACGACGGGCGCACCACCGGCTGGCTGGGGTAGGGCGCGATGGCCTGAAGCTGGGTCAGCACCGTTTGTACATTGTTGGGCGCGTGTTCGCCGTCGATCAGCAGCCAGTCGAAGCCCGCGCCGGCCAGCAGTTCGGCGCTGTAGCTGCTGCACAGCCCAAGCCACAGGCCGATTTGCGGACGCCCGGCCTTGAGCGCCTCTTTAAATGCGTTGTTCATGTTGCTCTCCTCAAACAAAGCGGCAGCTGATGGCGCCCATGTTGCCGTAGTCGACGTGGAAGGTATCGCCCTTGCGCGCCGGGACCGGGCGGGTGAACGAGCCGCCGAGGATAATCTGCCCGGCTTCGAGCTGGACATCGTACGGCGCCAGCTTGTTGGCCAGCCAGGCCACGCCGTTGGCCGGATGATTAAGCACGCCCGCGGCGACGCCGGTCTCTTCAATCACGCCGTTGCGATACAGCAGGGCGGAGATCCAGCGCAGGTCGAGCTCATCCGGTTTAATCGGCCGGCCGCCGAGGATCACCCCGGCGTTGGCGGCGTTATCGGAGATGGTGTCGAACACTTTGCGCGGACGCTGGGTTTCCGGGTCGATGTTGTGGCAACGCGCGTCGATAAGCTCAAGCGCCGGGATAACGTAGTCGGTGGCGTTGTAGACATCAAACAGCGTGCAGTTCGGGCCGCGCAGCGGTTTGGCCAGCACGAAAGCCAGCTCGACTTCGATACGCGGCACGATAAAGCGGTCGGTGGGAATATCGCTGCCGTCGTGGAAGAACATATCATCGAGCAGCGCGCCGTAGTCCGGCTCGCTGATCTGCGAACTGGCCTGCATCGCTTTAGAGGTCAGGCCGATCTTATGGCCTTTGAGCACGCGGCCTTCGGCGATCTTCATTTCGACCCACTCGCGCTGGACGGCGTAGGCGTCCTCAATGGTGATCGACGGATAATCCAGTGAGATCGCGCGGATCTGTTCACGCTGTTTTTCGGCCTGGTTCAGCCGCTGGGCAATCAGGGTTCGGGTCTGTTTATCGAGCATAGTGATTCCTGTGGCATTACCGGAAATGTGCACAATCGAGTAGCCCGGGCGAGGCGTTTACGCCGACCCCGGGGTGGCCCGGAGCAAACCCCGGCGTCGCGTTGCTCGGCCGGGCTACCTGCTTGAGCCTCGATGTATTATTTAAATAACGCGTGCACGTTGTTCTGTTTGTAGTTCAGCGTCGGGTCGAGCTCTTCCATGGCGAACGACAGCGCCAGATAACGGCTCTCCATCAGCGCGGCAAAGTGGGCCTTGATCAGCGCGAACAGCATTTCGCCCACCTCCTGACGGCTCTCCAGGCTACGGCCGGCGCCGATCTTCAGAGTCATATGCACGAAGGCGTAATCATGCTTGCCGTCGGCCATCTGCCAGGTATCCAGCCAGTGCGCGCGGCTGCGAATACCGCCAATCGGAAAGATGCCGGTGGCGGCCAGCGCCTCGTTGACTTTGGCGAACAGCCCCGGTAAATCGGCCTGTTCGCGGATATTGTCGCTACACTCGGCGATAAAATGCGGCATGGGGCCTCCTTACGCCTGCGCCGGCAGCGGGAACACGGCGTTAACCTGGCCGGTACCGGAGCTGGCGAATAGCTCGGTGATAAACTCCACCTTGCCGTCGTATTTATCCCAACCCAGCAGGCCGAGCAGCATCACCGTGTCGTGCATGTTGCCTTCGCCGTAGCAGTAATCGGCGTACTCCGGCAGCATGGTGCAGAACTCTTTGAATTTGCCTTCGCGCCACAGCTTCACCACGCGCTCATCCATCTGATGGTCAAACTCGCGGGTATAGCTGTTCATGCCCTCTTCGGCGCGCTGGTCGTCGATAAAGCGATGCGACAGCGAACCGCTGGCCAGCACCGCCACGGTGCCGTCATATTTGTCGATGGCCTTGAGGATGGCCTCGCCCAGCTTGCGGCTGTCGGCAAAATCGTGAACGGTACAGAAGGCGGAAATGGACACCACTTTGAAATGCTTATCGCTATTCATGTAGCGCATTGGCACCAGGGTGCCGTATTCCAGCTTCAGGCTCGGAATATTGTGCGCTTTGGCGCGTACGCCAAGCTTGACGGCCTCGTCGGCAATCAGGTGACCCAGTTCCGGGTTGCCGTCGTAGTCGTAGGTCATGTCGCGAATAAAATGCGGCAGTTCGTTACTGGTGTAGACGCCCTGGAAATGGTCGGCACAGTTGATGTGGTAGGCGCTGTTGACCAGCCAGTGGGTGTCGAACACGATAATGGTATCGACGCCCATTTCACGGCAGCGCTTGCCAATTTCTTTATGTCCGTCGATCGCGCCCTGACGGCAGCCGTGGTTTTTCCCCGGCAGCTCAGACAGATACATCGACGGCACGTGAGTGATTTTTGCTGCTAACGCTAACTTACCCATATCAGACTCCCCATTTCGGGATCGGATGGTCGCCCATCGAGATGCAGACGTTTTTCATTTCGGCGAACACTTCAAAGCTGTACTCGCCGCCTTCGCGGCCGGTGCCGGAGGCCTTCACGCCGCCGAACGGCTGACGCAGGTCGCGCACGTTCTGGGTGTTGACGAACACCATCCCGGCTTCAATACCGCGCGCCAGACGCAGCACTTTGCTGACGTCCTGGGTCCAGATGTACGACGCCAGGCCGTATTCCACATCGTTGGCCAGGCGCAGCCCTTCCGCTTCGTCTTTGAACGGCAGCAGACAGGCAACCGGGCCAAAAATCTCTTCCTGGGCGACGCGCATGCGGTTGTCGACATCCGCCAGTACCGTCGGGCGCAGGAAGTTGCCGGCTTTCAGATGCGCCGGCAGATCGGACGGCTTATCCGCGCCGCCGGCCAGCAGGGTGGCCCCCTCTTCGATACCGAGGCGAATGTAGCCGGACACTTTCTCCCAGTGCTGCTTGCTAATCAGCGCGCCGACCTGGGTATTCGGATCGGTCGGATCGCCTACGCGCAGGCGGTTGGCGCGCTCGGCGAAGCGCTTGACGAACTCCGGATAAATACTCTGCTGAATGAAAATGCGTGAACCGGCGGTGCAGCGTTCGCCGTTGATCGAGAAAATGGTGAACAGCGCGGCGTCGAGCGCGCGCTCAATATCGGCGTCTTCAAAAATCAGCACCGGCGATTTTCCGCCGAGCTCCATGGAGTACTTTTTCAGGCCGGCGTTCTTCATAATGTTGCGGCCAGTGGCGGTGCCGCCGGTGAAGGAGACGGCGCGCACATCATGATGGCGTACCAGCGCGTCGCCAGCGGTGGCGCCATAGCCCTGCACCACGTTGAGCACGCCAGCCGGGATCCCGGCTTCCAGCGCCAGTTCGCCCAGACGATCGGCGGTCAGCGGCGACAGCTCGGACATTTTCAGCACCGCGGTATTGCCCAGCGCCAGGCACGGCGCCACCTTCCAGGTGGCGGTCATAAACGGCACGTTCCACGGCGACACCAGCGCGCAGACGCCAACCGGCTGCACGAGGGTGTAGTTAAGCATCTTGTCGTCGACCGGATAGGTCTTGCCGTTCATCTGCTGGCATACTTCGGCGAAAAATTCGAAGTTATGCGACGCCCGCGGGATCAGCACGTTTTTGGTCTGGTGGATAGGCAGGCCGGTATCGGCGGTTTCCATCGCCGCGATCTCCGGGACGTTCTGATCGATCAAATCGCCCAGGCGGCGCATCAGGCGCGCGCGCTCTTTCATCGGCAGGTTAGCCCACTTCGGGAAGGCCTCTTTCGCCGCCGCTACCGCCTGGTTGATTTCGGCTTCGCCGCCGGAGGCGACTTCAGCCAGTACCTCGCCGGTGGCCGGGTTGGTGGTATGAAAATAGTCTGCGCCGGCAACGTTTTTACCGTTGATCCAATGGTTAATCTTTTTCATGACAGTGTCTCCTCATACGCTTGCTGGCTGATGATATGGTTGACCAGGCGGCCCACGCCCTCGACTTCAACGATCACCTCATCGCCCGGCACCACATCGGATAGCCCTTTCGGCGTGCCGGTGGCGATCATGTCGCCCGGTTGCAGGGTCATAAATTCGCTTAAATAAGCGATGAGGAACGGGATGCTGAAGATCAGATCGGCGGTGGTACCCTGCTGGCGCAATTCGCCGTTGACCCAGGTGCGTAGGGCCAGATTATGCGGCTCCGGGATCGCCTCTTTGGCGACGATCCACGGGCCGATCGGCGTCAGGGTGTCGCGGCTTTTCACCCGCAGGTTCGGGCGGTAGTAGTTTTCCAGATAGTCGCGGATCGCGTAGTCGTTGCACACGGTATAGCCAGCGACATAGTCCATGGCCTCGGCTTCGCTGACGCGGCGCGCGGTTTTCCCGATCACCACCACCAGTTCGGCTTCGTAGTGCATGTATTCGACGTTATCCGGGCGTACCGACTGCTGCTGGTGGCCAATAAAAGTGTTCGGCGCTTTGATGAATACCAAAGGCTCGGTTGGCGGTTTAAACTCCAGCTCACTGGCGTGGTCGGCGTAGTTGAGCCCCAGCGCGAACAGCGTGCCGTCGGCGGGCGGCAGCCAGCGGAATTCGCCTTCTTTCAATACCGTGCCATCGGGCAGGCGCACCTGGTCGCGTTCATCGACCAGCACGTCGCGTACCTGTCCCTGCCATTCAATACGTGCCTGTTTCATGCCAGCTCTCCTTCTGCGACAACCGGGTTTTCGAGCGCCGGGAAACCGTCGGCGAGAATACGTACGCGGTCGCCGGGGCGCAGCGTGACGCGGGAGTGGGGCGTGCCGATAAGGATCGCGTCGCCGGGATTGAGGGTGGCGAACTCGCTCAAGGCGCTCAGCAGCTGCGCGGCGCTACGCTGCAGATCGCCGGTATGCCAGCTATCCGCCTCGCGGCCGTTGATTTCGGTGATGATGGTCAGGTTATCGACGTTGCGCACCGCCGACAGCGCGCCGATGGGGCAGAAGCCATCACGGCATTTGGCCTTGATCGCCGGGCGATAAAAACTCTCTTCCGGCAGGCTAACGTCGTTAGCCAGCGCGTAGCCGGCGATATAGTTCGCCGCCTCTTCCGCCGCCACTTTACGCGCGGTTTTGCCGACAATCAGCGCCACCGTCGCGCCGCTTTGTACGGTCTCGCCCTGCGGATGGGGAATGGCTTCGCCATCGCCAATCACGGTATTACGGGGTTTGATGAACCAGACCGCGGTTTTCGGCGGCGTCTTGTAGGGGGCCTGTTGAAACGCTTCGCGCCAGGCGTCGAGCTGGCTGCGATGATTGAGCGCAACGGCGAAGATGGTACCTTTCATTCACCACTCCTCTGGTACTGATTTCGGATTCGAAGGGATTTCATTAATATGTTAATGATCATCTTTTATTCTTTGCGCGAAGGTTTGGCAAATAGAAGTGAATGTTTTGTGATCGGATTAACACAATATTTACATGTTTTTTATTTATATCTTATATATCAATTATATATATTTATTTTTGATAGCGACTGGTACTTTTCAGGTGCAGAAACCGGTTGTACATGGCAGGATTAGGGCTAATTATTAAAGTGTTAATAAGTTTTGGTTAGCGTTGTTGAGGGGATACCATGCATGATTCATTAACCATTGCGCTGCTGCAGGCGCGAGAAGCGGCGATGGGCCATTTCCGGCCGATCGTTAAACGCCACAACCTGACCGAACAGCAGTGGCGTATTGTGCGTATCCTTGCGGAAAACCCATCGATGGATTTTCACGACCTGGCCTGGCGCGCCTGCATTTTGCGCCCCAGCCTGACCGGGATTTTGACGCGCATGGAACGCGACGGTTTAGTGCTGCGCTTAAAACCGGTCAACGATCAGCGCAAGCTCTACCTGTCGTTAACGCCCGCCGGGCTGGCGCTGTATGAGAGCGCCCAGGCGCAGGTGGAAGAGGCCTACCGGCAGATAGAAGCGCAGTTTACGGAGGAAAAGATGCGCCAGCTGACCACGCTGTTGGAGGAGTTTATTGCGCTTGGCGTCCCTGCCGCGCGCGGTGATGAAGAAGAGTAGCGGTTACGGCTCGGCGCTCGGCCGGGCGAGGGCAATAAGCGTTTCCGCGCGGGCGGGGGCCAGCGGTTCTCTCGGCTGCGGCAGCGGCCAGCCGTACAACCAGCGGGCGCTGGCGGCGCAGGTGCGCCCCTGACAGGCACCCATTCCGCAGCGCTGGGTGAGTTTGGCCTGCGGCCAGCCCCCGGCGGCGTCAACATCGCCGCAGCGCACATCTTCGCAGCGGCACAGCAGGCTCTCCGGCGTTGCGGCGTTTTTCAAGGACTCCCTCAGCCGGAAGGTACGGTTGATTGCTGCGGCGAAACGCTGCCAGCGGGCGCGGCGGGCAAATAACGCCTGCGCTTGACGGCTGGCCCCGGCGGCGGCAAAACCGGCGATTTCGCCCTCCGCCAACGCCAGTTCGCTACCGCCGAAACCGGTGCACTCGCCGGCGGCGTAGATATCCTCGATGCTGGTCTGCTGCCAGCGGTTAACCTGTATCGCCTCCTGCGCCGTGGCGCAGCCGAACAGCAGTGCCGTCTCGATATTGGGTATCAGCCCGTAGCCGATAGCCAGTCGATCGCAGGCGATAGTCCGCTCGATGCCGCGCTGGCGAAGCGTAACGGCTTCCAGCCGCGTTGTACCGTGAGCGCGGATCGCCTGCGCGCCGCTAAGATAGCCTTTCGGGGCCAGCGTCGCTAACTGGCGCAGCTTCTGCGGCCAGCGCCACAGACCGCTGGCGAAGCGCAGCAGCGTCGGGAGCGGCGCTTGCTCAATGATATTCGTCACTTCGCCTCCGGCCTTGTTCACCGTATCCGCCACCGCCAGCAGTAGCGGACCGCTGCCGGCAATCACCACCTTTTCACCTTTCAGCGACAGCCCCTGTTTGATTTGCGCCTGTAGGCCGCCCGCGCCGGTCACGCCGGGTAAGGTCCAGCCGGGAAAGGGCAGCGACAGCTCGCGCGCGCCGCAGCAGAGGATCAGTTTCTGCCAGTAAACCACGCCGCCGCCGTCGGCGGTTTCAAATAGCACGCTGTGCGCGGAGGGGCGGGCAATCAGCCGCGCGCCGTTCACTACCCGGATGGCGGCAGACGCGGCGATGGCGTCGCGGTAGCGCCGGGCCAGGGCGGGTAGCGTCGCCTGCGGACCCGCGCGCCAGATTTGTCCGCCAGGGGCGGGGTTATCGTCGAGGATGATGACCTGTTTATCGCAGGCGGCGGCGGAGAGCGCGGCCGCCATGCCGGCGGGGCCGGCGCCAAGGATTAAAATGTCACAGCGCAGCGTGTTCATCGCGGCTCCTTTCTATTTGCATACCGGCCCGGCACAGGGTCTGGCAGGCCAGCACCCGACGGCCATCGACGGCGATCCGGCACTCCTGGCAGACGCCCATGCCGCAAAACGGCGCGCGGAGCTCGCCGTTAACCGCCTGGCGGGTGGTGGGGTCGCCGGTCAACGCCAGCGCCGCCGCCACGCTGATCCCTTCCGGCACCGTCAGAGGCTGGCCATCGACGGTGATGTTGAGAGTGGACTTCATGCAATCGCCTCCTGTTGACACAAACGAGCCGGGAGCCAGGCGTCGGGCGCCAATGGGCAGCGTTCATCGAGGATCTGCGCCGCCAGCAGTTCGGCCGTGGCCGGAGCGGTGGTGACGCCCAGCCCTTCATGGCCCAGCGCTAACCATACGCCACGGCGAGCGGGGTGCGGGCCGATCAGCGGGTTGCCATCCTGCGAGGCGGCGCGCAGACCGCTCCAGCAGCGGATAATATTCAACGTCGCCAGCGCCGGCACGAAGTGGCGGGCGCGATCGAGCATCTGCGCCAACAGAGGCAGATCCAACTCGCGCTCGCGGTTATCAAACTGACGCGAAGAGCCAATCAGCAGCTGGCCGGTGGGCCGCGGCTGAAGGTTAAACGCCACCGAGGTGCCGCCGCCGTGGGCGCTGGCGCCGTAGCCCAGTTCAACCAGCTGGTGCTGCACCCGCGGCCGGTAGCGATCGGTAATCGCCAGTTGGCCTTTTTTCGGTCGCAGCCAGTTTTCCGCTAACAGCACATTGGCTTCAAGGCCGCAGGCCACCACGATCGCTCGCGCCTGTAGCCGTTGGCCGCTGGCGAGCAGCACCTGCGGCTCTTCAATCGTCTGTACGCTGTCGCGCAGGCAGGTAAGATGGTCTCCGGCATCGGTAATCAACCAGCGGGCGACGTTCGGCGCGTAGACGATGCCATCGCCCGGCACCCATAGCCCGCCGGCCAGCCCGCCACGCAGCAGCGGCTCGCGCCCGGCGATCTGCTGCGGAGTCTGGAGTTCGCTGTGCACCTGATGGCCGGCCATCCGCCGCTGTTTTTCGTCGGCGACGGTCATCTCTTCTTCGCTTTCCGCCAGCCACAGCGTGCCGCAGCCGCGCCAGGCGCAATTGTCGGGCATCCGTGGCGTGATAGCGCGCCAGCGTTCCAGCGACCACGCCGACAAGGCAAGCTCGGCGGGGTCATCATCCATGCACACCAGATGGCCCATACCGGCCGCCGTGGCGCCGGGCTGACCGTTATCGATAAGCGTCACGCTCTGCCCCCGCTTCGCCAGCTGCCACGCGCAGGCGGCGCCGATGATCCCGGCGCCGATCACGATGACATCGCTCTGCTTCACGGCGCGATCCCCCAGCAGAAGGGATCGTCAGGGTTGAGGATCAATTGGTTATCGCCGCAGACCCAGGCTTCGCCGCGGATCGTTGGGATGATGCCTTCAGCGGTGCGCTGGTAGCTGGCGGTAAACTGGCTGCCGATGATGCTGGCCTGACGCCATATTTCCCCTGGCTGCAGCTTGCCATCCTGCGCCAGACAGGCCAGCTTGGCGCTGGTGCCGGTACCGCACGGCGAGCGATCCCAGGCCTTTCCCGGGCAGAGTACGAAGCTGCGGCTGTCGGCGGTATCGTCATCGGCGAAGAGTTCGATATGGTCGATAACGCCGCCGTCGTCGCCGCGGATCCCCGCTGCTTCCAGCCCCTCGCGCACTGCCCAGGCGTAGTCGGTGAGCTGTGGAATTTGTTCGGGGGTAATGGCGAACGGGTGGTCGTTAATCAGGAAAAACCAGTTGCCGCCCCAGGCAATATCGCCGATGACGGGACCCAGCGCGGTTTCAACGCGGATCTGTTTTTTCCAGCGACGGGCCGGGACGTTTTGCACCGATACGCTGCTATCGTCGTGCAACGTGGCGCTTACGTCGCCGACCGGCGTTTCAATCAGATGTACGCCGGGCTTGATACGCCCAAGCCAGGCCAGCGAGGCGATAAGCCCGATAGTGCCGTGGCCGCACATATTCAGAAAACCGGCGTTGTTGAAGAAAATCACCCCAGCGGTAGCCGCCGCCGAGACCGGTTTGCACAGCAGCGCGCCGACCAGTACGTCATTGCCGCGCGGTTCGAGAATGGCCGCCTGACGCCAATGGTCGAAGTCGCGGGCGAAGCGGTCGCGGCGCTCCGCCATGCTGCCGTCGCCGAGGTCGGGGAAGCCGTCAACGATCAGGCGGGTCGGTTCGCCGCCGGTATGTGAATCGATAGCTCTCAGCGTAATAGGGGGGCGTGGCGCGGTCATCAGACTCTCCGGAAGTTAACAACATGTTTCATCATGCTGGCGCAACCTTTCCCGGCCTGCTTGAGCGCTTTCGTCAGAGAAAATGACGAAATCTGCATAGTACTGAGGGCGGTATATTTCTATTTCACATAGTTATTTCTTATTAATCATTTGTTTAATGCTGTGGTAAACCGAAAGTGACCATTGCGCCAGTGGCTAAATCAGGGGAAGGCGTAAAGCGGATCCAGGATCGCAAATCCAGCGCTTGCTGCTTGTGGTGTTAACGGAAAGTGAATAAATATCCCTCGGTCACTTACCATGAGGAGGCCTTATGATCGGTGTTTCTGATGCGGCGCCGCCGCGCGCGGTTAACCAACCTGAGCTGGCCGTCGATGAGCTGAGCCAGATCTGCGAAGGGCTGGCGCGCCAGCGGCCGGAAAATATGCCGGCGCTGCTGAATGCGCTGGCGCTGATTGCACCCCTGCTCAATGCCATTCCTAATGTGGTCTTTTTTATCAAAGATCGCCAGGCGCGTTATTTGTTGGCGAACCTGACGCTGGCCCGCCGCTGTGGTTTCAAAAGCGTCTCCTCGCTGCTGGGCAAAACCTCCGCCGATGTCTTTCCTTCCGCGCTGGGCCAGGGTTACACCGAGCAGGATCTTCGGGTACTACGGGAAGGCGTGACCCTGCGCGATCAGCTGGAAATGCATCTCTACAATGGCCGCGAGCGCGGCTGGTGCCTGACGCAGAAATTGGCGCTACGCGATATCAGCGGCCAGGTGATCGGCATGGCCGGGATCTCGCACGATCTGCAGGAGGCCCACGCCCGTCATCCGGCATGGCAGCGGCTGGCGATCGTCGACGATCATATCCGCCGCCATTATCACCGGCCGATCGCCATGGAAGAGTTAACCGCCTTAAGCGGAATGTCGATTGCGCAGATCGAACGCTACTGCAAGCGGATCTTTCATCTCACCCCGCGGCAGATGATCCACAAAGTGCGGCTGGAAAAAGCCACCGAACTGCTGGCTGGCGATACGCCGATTACCGATATCGCCCTGCAGTGCGGCTATACCGATCACAGCGCTTTTAGCCGCCAGTTCAAGGCGATGACCGGCTCGACGCCGCGCGATTTTCGCCTCACGCTGCTCGGATAAACGCTGGCTCACACTTTTGCCGACTGTGCTAATTTCGTCATCGTATTGAGGGAAAACCGACAAGCCGCCGGTTCCGCGACACGTCAATCTGTCAGTGAATATTCACCATTCATTCACTTCGACTTAACAAAATGACGACAAGGAACCGAGCATGAGCAAAAAAGCGATTCACTGGAGCGGCGTATTCCCGGCGGTCAGCACGCAGTTTCGTAGCGACTACTCCCTCGATTTAGACGCCACTCACGCGGTGATGAAAAACCTGGTGAAAGATGGCGTTTCCGGGCTGGTGGTGTGCGGCAGCGTAGGTGAAAACACCTCGCTGAGCACCGATGAAAAACTGCAGATTATCGAGGTGGCGAAGGACGCCGCCGGCGGCAAAATTCCGGTCATCGCCGGGGTGGCCGAGTTCACCACCGCCTTTGCCCAGAAAATGGCGAAAGAGGCGGAGCGCGTCGGCGTCGACGGGATCATGGTGATGCCGGCGCTGGTCTACTCCTCAAAACCGCATGAAACCGCGGCCCACTTCCGCAGCGTGGCGAGCGCTACCGACCTGCCGATTATGGTCTACAACAACCCGCCGATTTACAAAAACGACGTGACGCCGGACATTCTCGCCACCCTGACCGACTGCGACAACATCGTCTGCTTTAAAGACTCCTCCGGCGATACCCGCCGCTTTATCGACCTGCGTAACACCGTTGGCGACCGCTTCGTGCTGTTTGCCGGGCTGGATGACGTGGTGGTGGAAAGCATCGCCGTCGGCGCGGAAGGCTGGATCTCCGGGATGTCCAACGCCTTCCCGCGCGAAGGGGAAACGTTATTCCGTCTCGCCCGTCAGCAGCGTTACGAAGAGGCGATGGCGCTGTACCGCTGGTTCATGCCGCTGCTGCATCTCGATGCGCGTCCGGATCTGGTGCAGTGCATCAAGCTGTGTGAAGAGTTGCTGGGTCGCGGCAGCGCCATCACTCGTCCGCCGCGTCTGGCGCTGGAAGGCGAAACGCGCCAGCAGGTAGTGGCGATCGTTGAACAGGCGCTGGCGACTCGTCCGACGCTGCCGGATGTCGGCCTCTGAGCACAGGAGTCAATATGAATGCATCTCAGACCACGGCGGGACGGCAGTTTATTGCCGGACGCCGCATTGCCAGCGGTGAGGCGACGCTATTGAGCCTGCGGGCGGTGGACGGCGAAGCCACCGGCCACCGCTTTTATCCGGCTTCACGCGAGGAAGCCGCTCAGGCCGCAGAAGCCGCGCAGCAGGCCTTTGCCGTCTATTCACAAACCACGCCGCAGCAGCGGGCGCGCTTTCTCAACGCCATTGCTGATGAACTGGATGCGCTGGGCGAGGCGTTTTTTGCTATCGCCGGGCAGGAGACCGCGCTGCCGCTGGCGCGGCTGCAGGGTGAACGGGCGCGCACCAGCGGCCAGCTGAGAATGTTTGCTGGCGTGATTCAGCGCGGCGATATCTTCGCCGCCCGTATTGATACCGCCTTAGCCGACCGTCAGCCGCTGCCGCGCCCGGACCTGCGCCAGTATCAGCTGGCGTTAGGGCCGGTGGCGGTGTTTGGCGCCAGCAACTTTCCGTTGGCCTTTTCCACCGCCGGCGGCGATACCGCCTCGGCGCTGGCGGCTGGCTGCCCGGTGGTGGTGAAGGCCCATCCGGGCCATATGGCCACCGCCGAGCTGACCGCTGAAGCGATCGTCCGGGCGGTGGTGCGGTGCGGTTTACCCGGCGGCGTATTCAATATGATTTTCGGGACCGATATTGGCGCCGAATTGGTCCGCCATCCGGCGATTCAGGCCGTTGGCTTTACCGGTTCGCTGGCCGGTGGTAAGGCGCTGTATCAGCTGGCGCAGCAGCGCCCGCAGCCAATCCCGCTGTTTGCTGAAATGTCGGCGATTAACCCATTGATTATTCTGCCGCAGGCGCTGCAGACGCGGGCCGAGGCGCTGGCAAACGAGCTGGTGGCGTCATTCACCCTCGGCGGCGGCCAGTTCTGTACCCGTCCGGGGCTGATTCTGGCGCTGCGCGGCGCCGGGCTGGAACGCTTTAAGTCGGCGCTGTGCGCGGCGGTAGCGGGCTCCCCGCCGCAGGTGTTGCTCAATGCGCCGACCCTTCAGCACTACCATCAGGGCGTGGCGGCGCTTGCGGCGCACCCGCGTATCGAGAAGCTGGCGAACGGCATCGCCGCCGGCGCCGGGCAGGCGCAGACCCTGCTGTGGCAGGCTCAGGCCGAGGATCTACTGGCGCAGGATACGCTGCTGCAGACTGAGGTTTTCGGCCCGTTATCGCTACTGGTGGAAGTGGACGACGTGGCCCAGCTGCAGGCGGTGGTGAAAGCGCTGCAGGGGCAGCTCACCGCGACGCTGCATGCCGAGGCGGATGATGGCCCGCTGGCGGCGAGCCTGCTACCGCTGCTTTGCGAAAAGGCCGGACGGGTACTGTTTAACGGTTATCCCACCGGCGTGGAAGTGTGCGATGCGATGGTCCACGGCGGCCCGTGGCCGGCGACCACCGACGCGCGCGGGACTTCGGTTGGCAGCCGGGCGATTGAACGCTTTCTGCGCCCGGTCTGTCTGCAGAACGCGCCCGCCGCCCTGTTACCGCCGGCGCTGCAGGATGCGAACCCTTTGAACCTGCTGCGCCTGGTCAACGGCCAGTGGACCCGGGAAGCGATTTCCTCCTCTCATTGACGCAAGGGCATCACCATGACCATTCACTCTACGCATAACAGTCAAACCCGCGTTGCAGAGTCGGGTAAGTTTAAAAAACAGCTGACCCTAACGGATCTCACGTTTATCGGCCTGGGCGCGATTTTCGGCTCCGGATGGTTATTCGCCGCCAGCCACGTGGCCTCCATCGCCGGTCCGGCCGGGATCGCGTCGTGGGTGATCGGCGGCTTTGCGGTATTGCTGTTGGGGATTGTCTACTGCGAACTGGGGGCGGCGCTGCCGCGCGCCGGCGGCATTATTCGCTACCCGGTCTTTTCCCACGGTGAGCTGATGGGCTATCTGCTGGGGTTCATCACCTTGATCGCTTTCTCCAGCCTGATCTCAATTGAAATCGTCGCCGCCCGGCAATATGCCGCGGCCTGGTTTCCGGCGTTGACCCAGCCGGGTTCCAGTTCGCCGACGCTGCTGGGGTGGGTGGTGCAGTTCCTGCTGCTCTGTTTCTTCTTTGCGCTGAACTACTACAGCGTCAAGACCTTCGCCCGATCGAACAACTTCATCAGCGTGCTCAAGTTTCTGGTGCCGCTGCTGGTGGTGGTGACGCTATTCGCCTTCTTTAAACCGGAGAACCTGCACGCTCAGGGTATTGCGCCATTCGGCATGTCCGGGGTGGAAGCGGCGATCAGTGCGGGGGGAATTATCTTCGCTTATCTAGGATTGACGCCGATTATCTCGGTAGCCAGCGAAGTGCAAAAGCCGCAGCGCACTATCCCTATCGCGTTGATTTTATCAGTGGTGCTGTCGACGATTATCTACGTGCTGCTGCAGCTGGCGTTCCTTGGCAGTATCCCCACCGAGATGCTAAGCGGCGGTTGGGCCGAGGTGAGCAAACAGTTCTCGCTGCCGTATCGCGATATCGCTATTACCCTCGGCATGGGCTGGCTGGCCTTTATGGTGATAAGCGATGCGATCATCTCCCCGAGCGGCACCGGCAATATCTATATGAACGCGACGCCGCGGGTGATCTACGGCTGGGCGAAGGCGGGTACCTTCTTTAAAGCCTTTACCCATATTGATAAAGAGTCCGGTATTCCGCGCCCGGCGCTATGGCTGACTTTTGGACTGTCGATTTTCTGGACGCTGCCGTTCCCCTCCTGGGAACAGCTGATTAGCGTGGTGTCGGCTGCCCTGGTGCTGAGCTACGCCATCGCCCCGGTAACCGCCGCCGGGCTGCGCCGCAACGCGCCGGATCTGCCGCGACCTTTCCGCGTGCGCGCCTTCGGCATCATCGGCCCGGTATCGTTTATGATCTCGGCGCTGATTGTCTACTGGTCTGGCTGGAATACGCTCTCGTGGCTGTTGGGGCTGCAAATCGTGATGTTTGTCGTCTATGTGATGTGCAAAGGTAAGGTGCCGGAACATACCGTGAGCCTGGCGCAGCAGGTGAAATCGTCGCTGTGGCTGATCGTTTTTTATGCGTTGATTATCCTCTTTTCCTGGCTGGGCAGCTTCGGCGGGCTTAATGTTATCGGTCACCCCTGGGATACGGTGCTGGTGGCGGCGATGTCGTTGGGGATTTACTACTGGGGCGCGCGCAGCTGCCTGCCGCAGGCTAACTTTAGCGGAGACGAAGAAGAGTAAAGGAGAACAGTATGGAGTCGGTAACTCTATCGTTACCTGAAGCTTATGACCTGGCGCTGGAGGTACTCAGCGCCAATGGATTTAGCGCCGACCACGCGGCGGCCATTGCACGTAATGTGGCCGCCGGGGAGCGCGACGGCTGCGCTTCCCACGGCCTGTGGCGGCTGTTGGGCATTGTCGATACCTTGCGTAAAGGCAAGGTATCGCCTGATGCCGAGCCGCAAATCCACGATCAGGCGCCGGCGATTGCGCGGGCGGACGCCGGCGGCGCTTTTTCGCTGCTGGCCTACGAGCGCGCGCTGCCGTTACTGCTGGAGAAGGCGCGGCACAGCGGCATTGCGGCGTTGGCGATTAACCGCTGCGTCCATTTTTCCGCGCTGTTTGCCGATATTGAGCCGTTGACCGAGGCAGGGCTGGTGGGGCTGTCCTGCACGCCAAGTCACGCCTGGGTCGCCCCGGCGGGCGGCACGCGTCCGCTGTTCGGCACCAACCCTATCGCCTTTGGCTGGCCGCGGCGGGATAAGCCGCCGTTTATTGTTGATATGGCGACCAGCGCCGCGGCGCGCGGCGAGATCCAGCTGCATCAGCGCGCCGGCAAAGCGCTACCGCAAGGGTGGGGAATCGACAGTCAGGGACAGCCGACGACCGATGCCGCGGAGGTGCTGAACGGCGCGATGTTAACTTTCGGCGGCCATAAGGGCTCGGCGCTGGCGGCAATGGTCGAGCTGCTGGCCGGGCCGCTTATCGGCGATATGACCAGCGCCGAATCGCTGGCGTGGGATAACGGCGCGGGCGGTCTCCCCTACGGCGGCGAGCTTATCCTGGCGCTGGATCCGCAGCGCTTTCTCGGCGCGCAGGCACCAGAGCAGCTGGCGCGCGCCGAAACGTTGTTCAATGCGATGCAGGATCAGGGGGCGCGGCTGCCGGGCGAGCGGCGTTTCGCCTGCCGCCAGCAGAGTGAGCGGCAGGGGGTAGTCATCAGCCGTTCATTGCATGATGAGATTTGCGCCTTGCGCCAGGGCGGGTAAGGCGCAGCCGCCACCCGGGACATCCCCCGGCTTGCGCTACGCTTAGTCGGGCTACCGAACGTCGCGGGTTGTGTAGCCCGGGTAAGGCGCGAAGCGCCGCCATCCAGGACATCCCCCGGCTTGCGCTACGCTTAGCCGGGCTACCGAACGTCGCGGGTTGTGTAGCCCGGGTAAGGCGCGAAG
>DWRD01000022.1:0-24941 GCA_022318305.1 Gerosis bhagava
TCACTTATTCCGATAGATTATAAATATATAATCAATTTTATTTTTAAACCAGCCAGTCGTATTCTTTGCCCAGACAAAGGAGAAGGTTATGACAGCACTCACTTTACCCACTAAACATCGCACCCTGTGGCATTTCGTCCCAGGCCTGGCGCTGACCGCCGCGTTGACCGGCGCCGCCCTGTGGGCAGGCAGTTTTCCTGCTATCGCCGGCGCGGGCTTCAGCGCGCTGACGCTGGCTATCTTGTTCGGCATGGTGGTCGGTAACACCGTTTATCCAAAGATTTGGCAGTCCTGCGATGGCGGGGTGATTTTCGCCAAGCAGCATCTGCTGCGCCTGGGGATCATTCTGTACGGTTTTCGTTTGACGTTCGCCCAGATTGCTGACGTCGGCGTCAGCGGGATCCTGATTGACGTACTGACGCTTTCCAGCACCTTCTTTATCGCCTGTTTCCTCGGGCAGAAGGTCTTCGGTCTCGATAAACACACCAGTTGGCTTATCGGCGCCGGTAGCAGCATCTGCGGCGCCGCGGCGGTTCTGGCCACCGAACCGGTCGTCAAAGCTGAAGCCAGTAAAGTGACGGTCGCCGTGGCGACAGTGGTTATCTTTGGTACCATCGCCATCTTCCTCTACCCGGCGATGTATCCGCTGCTGGCGCACTGGTTCACTCCGGAAACCTATGGCATCTATATGGGCTCCACCATGCATGAAGTCGCCCAGGTGGTTGCCGCCGGTCACGCGGTTAGCCCGGACGCCGAAAATGCCGCGGTTATCGCCAAAATGCTGCGCGTGATGATGCTGGCTCCGTTCCTGCTGTTCATCGCCGCTCGTGTGAAACAGCTGGCGCCAGCCGGTAACGGCGAAAAGAGCAAAATCACCATTCCGTGGTTTGCCATCCTGTTTATTCTGGTGGCGGTGTTTAACTCCTTCCACCTGCTGCCGAAAGCCGTCGTCGATATGCTGGTCACGCTTGATACCGTACTGCTGGCAATGGCAATGGCCGCGCTGGGCTTAACTACCCACGTCAGCGCGCTGAAAAAAGCCGGCGCTAAGCCGCTGCTGATGGCGCTGGTGCTGTTCGTCTGGCTGATTGTTGGCGGCGGCGCGATTAACTTCGCTATCCACCACCTGATTGGCTAAGCAGTAAGTTTCTCGTCGATATTCATTCATTGCTGTAACTCTCCGGTTAAGCCGCTATCATTACCCTCCCCCCAGCGGCTTAACTGGAGTTTTTTTATGAAATACATTGGAGCGCACGTAAGCGCCTCCGGCGGGCTGGCCAATGCCGCCATCCGCGCCGCCGAAATCGAAGCGACCGCCTTCGCCCTGTTCACCAAAAATCAGCGTCAATGGCGCGCCGCGCCGCTCACCGATGACGCGATTGCCGAATTCAAAGCCGCCTGCGAAAAATATCACTTCGGCCCGGGGCAGATCCTGCCGCACGACAGCTACCTGATTAACCTCGGTCATCCGGTCGAAGAAGCGCTGGAGAAATCCCGCGAGGCGTTTATCGATGAATTAACCCGCTGCCAGCAGTTGGGATTAACGCTGCTCAACTTCCATCCGGGCAGCCACCTGCAGCAGATCCCGGAAGATGAATGCCTGGCGCGTATCGCTGAATCCATCAACATCGCGCTGGCGAAAACCGAAGGCGTGACCGCGGTTATCGAAAATACCGCCGGTCAGGGCAGCAATCTTGGTTTTAAATTTGAACATCTGGCCGCCATCATTGACGGCGTTGAAGACAAATCCCGCGTTGGCGTCTGCATTGATACCTGCCACGCTTTCGCCGCCGGTTATGACCTACGCAGCGCGGAGGAGTGTGAAAAGACCTTTGCCGAATTCGAACGGATCGTCGGCTTCCAGTATCTGCGCGGCATGCACCTCAATGATGCCAAAAGCGCTTTTGGCAGCCGCGTCGACCGTCACCATAGCCTCGGTGAAGGCAATATCGGCCATGATGCTTTTCGTTGGATCATGCAGGATAACCGTTTCGATGGTATCCCGCTGATTCTGGAAACCATTAACCCGGATATCTGGGCGGAAGAAATTGCCTGGCTGCGGGCGCAGCAGACCGACGAAGTAGCCTGAATTCAGGAACAAAAAAAGGGCCGATGAATCGGCCCTTTTCTATTGCGCTAATATTACGCCGCTTTTTCAACTTCCGCTGCCGGTGCTTCCGGGCGCTTCAGCACCGCGTAAGAGAGACCCGCGACCAGCGTACCGGCAATAATCGCCAGCAGATAACCCAGCACCGGAGTGATGGCGCCAGGGATCAGCAGAACGAACAGACCGCCGTGCGGCGCCATCAGTTTCGCGCCAACCGCCATTGAAATAGCGCCGGTCACCGCGCCGCCAACGATACAGCAAGGCAGTACGCGCATCGGATCTCGTGCGGCGAATGGGATCGCCCCTTCGGTAATAAAGCACAGACCCAGAACCAGCGCCGCTTTACCGCCTTCACGCTGCGATTTATCGAACTTGTTACGAGCAATCAGCGTTGCCAGGCCAAGCGCCAGCGGTGGCACCATACCGGCCGCCATGATCGCCGCCATCGGCGCATAGGTTTGGGTACTCAACAGACCCACACCGAAAGCATAAGCCGCTTTGTTCACCGGCCCGCCCATATCGGTACACATCATACCGCCGAGGATCGCGCCAAGCAGCACCGCGTTCGCCGTCCCCATGGTTTGCAGCCAATGGGTCAGCCAGGCCAGGATACCCGCCACCGGTTTGCCAATCAGGTAGATCATTGCCAGGCCGACAATCAGGCTGGAAATCAGCGGAATGATCAGAATCGGCTTCAACGCTTCCATACTCTGCGGCAGCTTCAGCTTGGTGCTGATTAACTTCGCCACATAACCGGCAAGGAAACCGGCGATAATACCGCCGATAAAGCCGGAGCCGCCGCTGACGGCCAGCATACCGCCGATAAGACCAGGCGTCAGACCCGGACGGTCAGCGATGGAGAAAGCGATAAAGCCCGCCAGTACCGGCACCATCAGCGCAAAGGCTGAACCGCCGCCGATTTGCATCAACGCCGCCGCCATGGTGTCTTTCACTTCAAACGCTTTAATACCAAACGCGAACGACAGCGCGATACACAGCCCGCCCGCGACCACCATCGGCAGCATGTAGGAGACGCCGGTCAGCAGGTGACGATAGGCGCCAGCCGACTCTTTTTTACCTTCACCGGACGCCTGCGGTTTGCCGGATGGCTGGTACGGCTTCGCTTCCGCAACGGCTTTATCCAGCTCCTGCGCGGTTTTCTTCAGCGCCAGGCCGGTGGTGGTGCGATACATCGGTTTACCGGCGAACTTCGCCAGATCGACTTCAATGTCGGCGGCGACGATGACCAGATCCGCCTGCTCCACCTCTTCCGGAGTAATGGCATTACCCGCCCCCACGGAGCCACGGGTTTCCACTTTCACCCACCAGCCGCGTTTTTTGGCTTCGGTTTCGATGGCTTCCGCCGCCATAAAGGTATGAGCAACGCCGGTCGGACAAGCGGTAACGGCGACAATACGTTTCTGCCCCTGAGCGGCGGCCGGAACGGCTACCGCCGCTGGCGCAACGTACGGCTTAGCGTGGTCTTTCGCTTCGCCGAGGAACAATTCCGGATGAGCGACTGCACGGTTAATATCGCCCAGATAGACGTTTTTACCGTTCAGCGCGCTGTCAGCCGGCAGCGCGGTTCCCAGCACGATGGCCAGTTCAGCATCGTTCGGGTTATCAATCAGCTCAAGGTGCGCTTTCTGCGCCGCGGCGCTGAGCAGGGTCTTCGCCATGTAGGCGCGAGCCTGTCCAAGCCCGGCATCAATAATCAGCAGCGTTTTCATTATGCCTCTCCTGCTGTCAATTAAAGGGTTGTAAGTCGACGCGCGCCATCATTGCGGCCAACTGGGTACGATCGGTAATGCCAACGTTGCTCTGGCTGACGGCCAGGGCGGCGACGGCGGTCGCCAGACGCAGGGTATGCTCGCTGGATTCACGCATCAGCAGGCCGTAAATCAGGCCGCCGACCATCGAATCACCGGCGCCTACGGTGCTGACGACCTCGACTGAAGGCGGTTTAGCAATCCATTCGCCGGAGGCGTTGACCCACAGCGCGCCCTCTTCGCCCAGCGAAATCACCACGTGGGCGATACCTTGCTCGCGTAGCGCATGAGCGGCGTCGATGACATCTTTCATCTCCGGCAGCTTGTGGCCAGCCCAGATTTCCAGCTCGCGGCGGTTTGGTTTTACCAGCCACGGCGCGGCTTTCAGTCCGGCGACCAGCGCTTCGCGGCTGCTATCGAAAATAATGCACGGACACTGGCTGCGCAGGCGCGTCATCCAGTCGGTGAAGGCCTCCGGACTTACGCCGGACGGCAGGCTGCCGCTGACGCAAACCATATCGAACTGTCCCAGCCAGCTCAGAGAATCATTAACGAAACGCTCCCAGTCCGCCGGGGTTACTTCAAAACCGGAGAAGTTGAAATCGGTCACTTCGCCGTCTTTTTCCGTCAGCTTGACGTTAATACGGGTACGCCCCTGCACCACCTGGAAGCGGTTGGCGATGCCCAGCTCGCTGAACAGCTGCTGGAAGCCATCCTGGTTATCTTTTCCGAGGAAGCCGCCGACGGTGACGTCGATGCCGAGATCTTTCAGCACTTTCGCCACGTTAATACCTTTACCTGCCGCATGCAGGCCGGTGGTGCGCACGAGGTTCACTTCGCCACGTTCGATTTCCGGGGTGAAGCCCACCAGGTCGTATGCCGGATTTAAAGTAATCGTTGCTACACGTCTGCTCATTTATGCGCCCTCCCCAAGGCCTGCGGCGATCGCTTCGCCAATCGCATCCAGCGCTTGTTGCGCATCTTCACCCTGCGCGGTAAAACGCAGACGGTGACCTTTTTTCACACCCAGCGCCACGACCTTCATCAGGCTGCGGCCATTGGCCGGCTTGCCGGAACCGTCGAGGTTGGTGACGGTAATGTCGCTGGAGAATTGTTTAATCGTATTGACCAACATCGTGCCCGGACGCGCGTGCAGCCCGTGCTCGTTGCGTACTACAAATTCAGCATTCAGCACGTCTTCAGCAATGGCGTCGTCGCTGGTCAGCAGCGCCAGCAGCGTGGCGGCGTCGGCTTTCAGCAGATGCTCCGCTTTTTTATCAATGAGCAGATTGCTCAGGCGATTAAGCACCGCGGTCGGCTGCTCATCGGCCATCGCGACGGTGATCAGCAGCGCCACCGGCTGCCCGTCAGCGGTAAACACGTTGGCGGCGCGACTCACGGCGATAGCGCTACGCAAGTTGCCTTCCGCACAGTCGTTCAACCAGATCCCCTGACCCAGGTTGAGCGGCGCATCGTTAATGGTGCGGCTGACGAAATCGGCGTTTACCGCGCCCGCCTCTTTCAGCCGCGCGGCGTTCAGCGCCTGCAGCGTCAGCAGATCGTTGGCGACCACGTCCAGGCTCAAGGTTTCGTTGTCGAGCTTCAGCGCTTCGCTTTGCTTTTCGCCCATCAGCAGAGCGCGCAGTTCTTCTGCCGTAGTGGCGGTTCTCAGCTGTTCAGCCACCGAGTCGTCGCTCAGAACGTGCGTCAACTGACGCAGCAGACCAAGGTGCTCGTCGGAACTGGCGGCAATGCCGATCGCCACATAAGCGGTTTGTCCTTCTCCCCAGGTCACGCCCTGCGGGAACTGATACACCTGTACGCCCGTTTTCAGAACCTGGTCGCGGGTATCGGTGGTGCCGTGCGGGATGGCGATGCCATTGCCGAGGAAAGTGGAGGTCTGCTGCTCGCGGGCAAGCATACCGTTAACGTAGCCGTCAGCCACATTACCCGCGCTAACCAGCGCGCCAGCAATCTGACGTATTGCCTCTTCTTTATTCGCGGCCTGCTGGCCGGGATGAATATCCTGAACAGATAACTGGAACATAGTTCTCCTCTCCGCTGAAGTGAATCGTTTCAGCTAACATGAGAAAAAATACGCCACCCGATGATTGGATAATACTCTGATGACGCTGAAACGTTTCAATGAGTCTGTACCTTTATTGTGCACTGCGCAAGTAAACTCCGAAGGCTGATAACAGAATTTAGAGATACCGCACATTTTTGCTGAAGCTAATAGTGAAATCCGCCATTGGCTTCAGCATTTTGCTGAACGACATAATTTGAAACGCCTTTTTAATTTTTCGTGCCATACCACTATTTATTTTATGGGTGTCGGCGTAAACTTCGCCTCTTCTGAAACCAACGATATTCCAGCATGCAAAACAGTAGCGCCGCCCTTCCCCGCCGCGGGTTCGACTTAACCTCCTCCGCTTTTCTTATCGTCGCCTTTCTGACGGGGATCGCCGGGGCCTTACAAACCCCGACCCTGAGCCTGTTTTTGACCAATGAGGTGCACGTGCGCCCGGCAATGGTCGGCTTCTTTTTTACCGGCAGCGCGGTCATCGGTATTCTGGTAAGCCAGTTTCTAGCCGGGCGTTCCGATCGTAAAGGCGATCGCAAGCAGCTGATTGTCGCCTGCTGCCTGCTGGGGGTGCTGGCCTGCGTGCTGTTCGCCTGGAACCGCAACTACTTTATTCTGCTGTTCGTCGGCGTCTTTCTCAGTAGTTTTGGCTCTACCGCCAACCCGCAAATGTTCGCCCTCGCTCGCGAACACGCGGACAAAACCGGGCGCGAGGCGGTGATGTTCAGCTCCATTCTGCGCGCGCAGGTCTCGCTGGCGTGGGTAATCGGCCCACCGCTGGCCTACGCGCTGGCGATGGGTTTTGGTTTTACCGTGATGTATCTCAGCGCCGCCGTGGCGTTTATTATCTGCGCGCTGATGGTCTGGTTTTTCCTGCCCAGCATGCGTAAAGAGAGCAAAACCGCTGTTGGTCATCTTGAAGCGCCGCGTACCAACCGCCGCGATGCGCTGCTGCTGTTCAGCATCTGTACGTTAATGTGGGGCACCAACAGCCTCTATATCATTAATATGCCGCTGTTTATCATTAATGAACTCCATCTGCCGGAGAAACTGGCCGGGCTGATGATGGGGACCGCCGCCGGGCTGGAAATCCCCACCATGCTGATTGCCGGGTATTACGCGAAACGCTTTGGTAAGCGCTTGCTGATGCGCATTGCCGCGCTTGCAGGGCTGCTGTTTTATGTCGGTATGCTGACCGTCCATACCCCGGCCCTGCTGCTGGGGATGCAGGCGCTGAACGCGATTTACATCGGGATCCTCGCCGGTATCGGTATGCTCTATTTTCAGGATCTGATGCCGGGCCAGGCGGGCGCGGCGACGACGCTCTATACCAATACCACGCGCGTCGGCTGGATCATCGCCGGCTCGCTAGCGGGCGTCGTCGCGGAAATCTGGAGCTATCACGCGGTATTCTGGATTGCGCTAGTGATGGGAATTATCGCCCAGGTCTGCCTGTGGCGTATTAAAGACGTTTAGGGCGCAGTCAGCGCTTCGAGATGAATGAGATAAGCCATCGCCTGCTGACGCGTGCTGCCGCACATTTCCGCCGTCGGTTGTAAACCCGCGCAGACTTTAGGGCGCAGCGGCGAGGCAAAAATCTTGCAACGCAGATGTTCATCCAGCTGCACGCACGGTGTATTTGCCGGCTTGCCGTCAGGCATTCCGGGAATGGGGCTTGAGATGGACGGCGCGGTGCAACAGGCTCCGCAGTCCGGGCGACATTCCATACCTGACTCCTTAATGAGTGGGAGGCGGACAGTAGCAAAATATCGGCTATCAGGAAAGCTGAAGCTGGCGAAACGGCTTTTTCAGCAGCGCCGATCGAAGATTTGCCAGGAGATAGCAAAAGTCGCGAATTCCGCTTGCCTGAAAGGCCCGGCGCGAGTAGTTTTACGCGATATTTTTGACCCTTTAAGTGACAGGATTACTGCAATGCCAAGAGCGAATGAAATTAAAAAAGGTATGGTGCTGAATTACAACGGCAAACTGCTGATTGTTAAAAATATTGATATTCAGTCGCCAAGCGCCCGTGGCGCAGCAACGCTGTATAAAATGCGTTTTTCCGACGTGCGTACCGGCCTGAAAGTAGAAGAGCGTTTTAAGGGCGACGATATTGTTGATACCGTCACCCTGACCCGTCGTTTCGTTGATTTCTCCTACGTCGATGGCAACGAATATGTATTCATGGATAAAGAAGACTATACCCCGTATACCTTCACCAAAGAGCAGATCGAAGAAGAGCTGCAGTTTATCCCGGAAGGCGGCATGCCGGATATGCAGGTTCTGACCTGGGATGGCCAGCTGTTGGCGCTGGAGCTGCCGCAGACCGTTGACCTGGAAATCGTAGAAACCGCACCGGGTATCAAAGGCGCTTCCGCCAGCTCGCGCACCAAACCGGCCACTATGAGCACCGGGCTGGTCATTCAGGTTCCGGAATACCTGACCAGCGGTGAGAAAATCCGCATTCATATCGAAGAGTGCCGCTATATGGGGCGCGCGGACTAACCCCCCTCCTCTGACGGTTGCCCGGCCCCGCGTCTCGCAGGCCGGGTCTGTTCCCGGATGGCGGCGCTGCGCGCCTTATCCGGGCTACAGTTCGTGCCATTGTGAGCTTAAGATCTCTATTTTGTACCCATGGTTTTCGGTAGCCCGGCTAAGCGTAGCGCAGGCCGGGGAATGTCCCGGATGGCGGCGCTGCGCTCCTTATCCAGGCTACTCGCTGCCGATATCAGGCACAAAAAAGGACAGCCGTTGGCTGTCCTTTTGCTTTCCCTCACGCCATGATTACAGCAGCTCAGGGTATTTGGTCATCTTCAGCGCCAGCTCAACCCCGCGCACTTCCGCCATGCCTTTCAGACGGCCAATCGCCGAATAACCGGGGTTGGTTTTCTTACGCAGATCGTCAAGCATCTGATGGCCGTGATCCGGACGGAACGGGATCGGGCGCAGATCGCCGGCTTTCTTACGACGCAGCTCTTCGCTCAGGATAGCATTGACCACCGCCACCATATTGACGTCGCCGTTCAGGTGCGCCGCCTCGTGGAAGGTTTTTGGATTTTCTTCACGGCAGGTAGAGCGCAAATGGGTAAAGTGGATACGATCGCCGAAGGTTTCCACCATCTTCACCAGATCGTTATCGGCGCGCACGCCGTAGGATCCGGTACACATGGTAAAGCCGTTATAAATGCTGTCTACCGTCTCTTTCAACCACTGCATATCGTCGATCGTCGACACGATACGCGGCAGGCCGAGGATCGGACGCGGCGGATCGTCCGGGTGAACCGCCAGGCGCACGCCGACTTCTTCGCACACCGGCACAATCGCCCGCAGGAAGTAGGCCATGTTCTCACGCAGCTGCGCTTTATCGATGTGGTCATACTCCGCCAGCCGCGCGCGGAACTGATCGAGGGTATAGCCCTCTTCCGCTCCCGGCAGACCGGCAATGATATTGCGGGTCAGCTTGTCGATATCCGCCGCGCTCATCGCTTTGAAGTAAACTTCAGCCTGCTGCTGCTCTTCAGCGCTGTAGTCAGCTTCGGCGCCCGGGCGTTTAAGGATGTGCAGTTCAAAAGCGGCGAAAGCAATCTGGTCAAAACGCAGCGCTTTGGAGCCATCGGCCAGCTGATATTCCAGATCGGTACGCGTCCAGTCCAGAATCGGCATGAAGTTATAGCACACGGTATCGATACCGCAGGCCGCCAGATTGCGGATGCTCTGCTGGTAGTTGGCAATCCACTTATCATATTGTCCGCTGTGGGTTTTGATATCCTCATGCACCGGGATACTTTCAACCACCGACCAGCTCAGGCCTTTTTCCGCCAGCAGCGCTAAACGCTGTTGAATCTCGTCTACCGGCCAGACCTGGCCATTCGGAATATGATGCAACGCCGTCACGACACCCGTGGCGCCCGCCTGGCGCACATCATCAAGCGATACCGGATCGTTCGGTCCATACCAACGCCAGGTTTGCTCCATCGCAATGCCCTCTTTAAGTTGTTATACCAATAATGTGAAACATCATGACGACTACCATACATGCTTCTACTGAATGGTCAATTTCGCCCGTAGCATTGATTGATCCAGCTCACACTAAGCGGATAAATTCGGCTTACCAATTTAAATTGCTGTCATATAACTTTACACTGCGTGATGTTAATCATTGGTTAATCAGGTGTATAAAAATGACAACTATCGCTACCGCCGCGCTGCCATCAGGCGTGCAACTTCCGCAGTACGATCGCCGCCAATTGCGCTCGCGTATCGTGCACCTTGGTTTTGGCGCGTTTCACCGCGCGCATCAGGCGCTGCTAACCGACCGGGTGCTTAACGCCGGCGGCGGCGACTGGGGAATTTGTGAAATCAGCCTGTTCAGCGGCGATAAGCTGATGAGCCAACTGCGTGCGCAGGACCACCTGTTTACGGTGCTGGAAAAAGGCGCTGAGGGTAACCAGCCGATCGTGGTTGGCGCAGTACATGAATGCCTGAACGCCAGACTGGATTCGCTGGCGGCGATTATCGAGAAATTCTGCGAACCGCAGGTGGCTATCGTTTCGCTGACGATCACTGAGAAAGGTTACTGCATCGATCCGGCGACCGGTAAACTGGATCCAACCCAGCCGCGTATCGTTCACGATCTGGAAAACCCGACGCTGCCGCAGTCGGCTCCCGGTATTTTAGTTGAAGCGCTCAATCGTCGCCGCGAACGCGGACTCGCTCCCTTCACCGTACTCTCCTGCGACAATATTCCCGACAATGGTCACATCGTGAAAAACGCCGTTCTCGGCATGGCTGAGAAACGTAGTCAGGAGCTGGCCGACTGGATTGCTGAACATGTCAGCTTCCCCGGCACTATGGTTGACCGCATCGTACCGGCCGCCACCGAAGAATCTCTGGCGGAGATTGCCTCCGTGCTGGGCGTTGAAGATCCCTGCGCCATCAGCTGCGAACCGTTTATTCAATGGGTGGTGGAAGATAACTTTGTCGCCGGGCGCCCGACCTGGGAAACGGCGGGCGTACAGATGACCCGCGACGTCCTGCCGTGGGAACAAATGAAACTGCGGATGCTCAACGGTAGCCACTCTTTCCTCGCCTGGCTGGGCTATCTGGCCGGGCACGCGCATGTGAGCGACTGTATGCAGGATGAT
This sequence comes from Gerosis bhagava, assembly GCA_022318305.1. Taxonomy (NCBI): domain Eukaryota; kingdom Metazoa; phylum Arthropoda; class Insecta; order Lepidoptera; family Hesperiidae; genus Gerosis; species Gerosis bhagava. The sequence goes on from DWRD01000022.1 coordinate 11,104, forward strand.
GTTTTCCGCCATGCCGCCCGCCGCCTGATGCTTGATGAACAAGCGCCAACGCTATCGATTACCGGCGTGGATTTAGTTGCCTATGCTGACAGCCTGATAACGCGCTTCGCCAATCCGGCGTTAAAGCATCGTACCTGGCAAATCGCCATGGACGGCAGCCAAAAGCTGCCGCAGCGCATGCTCGATAGTATTCGCGTTCATCTGGCAAACGGCAGCCGCTGGCCGCTGCTGGCGCTGGGCGTGGCTGGCTGGATGCGTTATGTAAGCGGCGTCGACGACGCCGGGCAAGCCATTGATGTGCGCGACCCGCTGGTCGACAAAATCAAACAGTTGGTTGGGGCCAGCCAGCAAGAAGAGCGCGTCAGCGCCCTGCTCAGCCTGGAAGAGATATTTGGCAAGGATCTGCCGGGCAATCCGCAGTTTGTTGCCGACGTCACTGCAGCCTGGCATCAGTTGGTTAAATCAGGCGCCCGCGAAGCCGTGGCTAAGGCGCTACGCAGTTAACAATTTCTGCTGTTTAGCGGACAGAATGCATTTCTGTCCGCAGTATCCCTTCTCTTTTTCCCCTTTTTTCGTCAGGATAGTCGCAACTGTTACAACATTACATTTCTGTGCTGGAGAAATTGTGACCAAAACTAACCTGATCACGGGCTTTCTCGGCAGCGGCAAGACGACCTCAATTCTTCATCTACTGGCCAATAAACCTGCGGATGAAAAATGGGCCGTGCTGGTCAACGAGTTTGGCGAAGTCGGCATCGACGGCGCCCTGCTGGCGGAAAGCGGCGCGTTGCTAAAAGAGATCCCCGGCGGCTGCATGTGCTGCGTCAACGGTCTGCCGATGCAGGTTGGGCTCAATACGCTGTTGCGCCAGGGAAAACCTGACCGTCTGTTGATTGAGCCTACCGGGCTGGGCCATCCGAAGCAAATTCTCGATATCCTCACCGCCGCCGTCTATGAACCGTGGATCGATCTGCGCGCGACGCTGTGCATTCTCGATCCGCGCCAGCTGTTGGAGGAAAAGATCGTGGCCAATGATAATTTCCGCGATCAGCTGGCCGCAGCCGATGTCATCGTCGCCAATAAAAGCGATCGGGCGACGCCGGAAAGCGATGCCGCTTTTGCCAACTGGTGGCGGCAGTATGCCGGGGAGCGCCTGCAGGTAAACGCCACCCAGGGGAATATCGAGCTCGCGCTGCTGGATCTCCCGCGCCGTAACACCGCCCCGCTGCCGGCAAGCCCGGACCACGTGCATAGTCACGGGCAAAAGCAGGGTCTGGCGGCATTGAATCTACCGGCGCATCAACGCTGGCGTCGCAGTGTTAACAGTGGCCAGGGATATCATGCCTGCGGCTGGATTTTTGATGCTGATACCCAATTTGACACCGTTGGGTTGCTGGAATGGGCGCGCCTGGCGCCGGTTGGCCGGGTGAAAGGCGTGATGCGTATTGCTGAAGGATTGGTGCGGATCAACCGTCAGGGGCTCGATCTGCACATCGAAACCCAAAACGCGCCGCCGCCGGATAGCCGCATCGAACTGATTTCCGAGTCAGAAGTTGACTGGAATGCCCTGCAGTCCTCGCTGTTGAAGCTTCGTTTAAGTTAATGCGGCTATGTTTGGCCGCTGTTTAAAAAAATCGCATCTGTTATGACTAAAAACCGTATCCCCTTTATCTTGCTGCTGAACGTCGCGGGCGTAGCCTTATTTTGTTCCTGGTATCTACCGGCAAATCACGGTTTCTGGTTCCCGCTTGACTCGGCTATTTTTCACTTCTTTAACCAGGGCGTCAGCACCAACCGCGCGTATGCCTGGCTGTTAGCCATTATCAACAATCGCGCGTTCGACGCCTGCTCGCTGCTGGCGATGGGCTGTCTGATGCTCAGTTTCTGGATCAAAGCGCAGAGCGCTGAACGCCGTCGTATTATCCTTTTGGGGCTGGTGATGTTGCTCGCGGCGGTGATTATCAATCAACTTGCCCAGCATCTGATGCCGGTACAGCGCGCCAGCCCTTCGTTGTTCTTTACGGATATTACGAAAGTCAGCGACGTGGTTTCACTGCCAACTAAAGACGCTTCAAAAGATAGCTTCCCGGGCGACCACGGCATGATGTTGCTCATTTTCGCCTCGTTTATGTGGCGATATTTCGGCCGCCGGGCATTTATCATTGCACTGGTTATTTTTGTGGTTTTTGCTTTCCCGCGAGTGATGATCGGCGCCCATTGGTTCACCGATATTGCCGTAGGGTCGCTCAGCGCGGTGCTGATAGGCGCGCCGTGGGTATTAATGACCTCGCTTTCCGATAAGTTGATCGCCTGGTTTGACCGTTCGCTTCCGGGTGGAATAGCAAAAAAATAAGATCATTTTTACATTTTATTAATATTATCCATAAGGGGTCGTTCTGACCCCTTTTTTTATATTTGCTGATGATTTATTCGCGACATCATCTTCCTGTCACATTAATCATCATTGAAATGAAGATATTGCATATTTTTCAGCCAAAAAAGGCGCTATTTTTCCCTTTGCCGATGATTCACTTTTTGTCGCAAAAATACTTATAAGAAATCGCGCAAAACCGCTCGCCATCCCACGTTTGATAGGGTAATCTCTTTCTCGTTTTGCCCTTCCAGGCAACACAATTCATCATTTGAATAAATTTGTGCGGTACTCCACATTTTTAGGCTTAAGGAATTGTCTCATTGCTTTCTGGAATCTAGGCTCTACCACGTTTGGCATTTTTTATAACGACATTGTCGTTAAGGACAACAAGGGAAAATAAACATAATGGTCAAATCTCAGCCGATTTTGAGATATATCTTGCGGGTCGTCCCCGCGATTGCAGTTGCGGTTCTGCTTTCCGCGTGTAGTTCAACAAGTACCGCCAAGAATATGCATTCTGAGACGCATGCTGTGGGTAGTGGAGATTTATCATCACTGCAAGCCTCTCAGGATGAATTTGAAAAAATGGTCAGCAACCTGGACGTTAAGTCCCGCTTGATGGACCAGTATGCTAGCTGGAAAGGCGTGCGTTACCGCCTTGGCGGCAGCACCCGGAAAGGGATCGATTGCTCGGCGTTCGTGCAGCGTACTTTCCGTGAACAATTTGGTCTGGAGCTGCCGCGCTCAACTTCCGAGCAGCAGGATTCCGGCAAATCGATTTCGCGCACTCAACTGCGTACCGGTGATTTAGTACTGTTCCGTGCGGGCTCTACGGGCCGTCATGTCGGTATCTACATCGGCAACAACCAGTTTGTACATGCCTCTACCAGCAGCGGCGTCACCATCTCAAGCCTGGATGAGCCATACTGGAAAAAGCGCTATAACGAAGCGCGTCGCGTTCTGAGTCGTTCCTGATACCTCTTCTTACCGTCGGTTATCCCTTGGCTGACGGTAAGAAATGAAAAAAACACTGCCCCGGCAGTGTTTTTTTGCTTTTCCGCCGATGATCTCCGCAAAATAAGCTATGTCTTTACAAACTATGCCTTTTAAAGGAAATGGAACCATACTCTTCTGGCACCCCATTGGCATGATTCAATTATACGGACAGATTCTGGCCTATGCTAACCCGCTACTTTTCACCCCGACGTAAAATCTGGCTCACCAGTATTTGCATTGGCGTTGCCGTCGCGCTACTGGCCGGCAGCATCCAGTTTATGGTTATCTACCACAACCGCTCTGAACGTTTCGATCAGATAATCAATAACGTCAGTCACTACCTTAATAGTTATTTCGCCGATTTAAGCGAAACCATCGAGGGCCTGCAGCCTCTGCTCGATCAGCCCTGTGAGCATATTGACTCCGGCCTGGCTGCCAGCGCCGCCTTCAGTCCGAACGTACGCGCCTTCCTGCTGGTGAAAAACGGTAAAGCGTTCTGTTCATCCGCCACCGGCGCAATGAACACACCGTTTAAACAATTGATACCGCAGCTTGATATCAATAAACCCCTGGATATGGCCATCCTCCAGGGCACACCGATGATGCCGGACACCGCCGCGTTGGCAATGTGGGTGCAACACCCCGGCGATCGAGACAGCGGCATTTTTGTATCCATCAATGCTAATCTGACGCCTTACATCCTCTATACCGCACGGCAGAATGACTTCAACGGTATTGCGCTGGCCATCGGCCATACTGCGATTTCGACCTTCAGCAGCAAAATTATCGATCCGCTATCATTGCCCAATGAGCCGATACGCCAGATTCAGGTTCCGGGGCTACCGCTAAAAGTGTATCTCTTTTCCAACAGCTGGTTTGGCGAGAATACCCAGTTCGCCCTGCTGCTCGGCGTGGTATGCGGCATGCTTGCCGGCTTACTCAGCTACTACATCCTGACGATCAAATCCGATCCGCGGAAATCGATCCAACTGGGCATCAAAAACAACCAGTTCTACGTGGTCTACCAGCCGGTGGTAAAGGCCGATACCCTGCAGATTAGCGGCGTTGAAGTGCTGATGCGCTGGCGGCATCCGGTGGTGGGTGAAATCCCGCCAGACGTCTTTATTAATCTGGCGGAAACGCAGCAGATGATCGTGCCGCTCACCCATCACCTGTTAATGTTGATTGCCCGCGATGCGCCGACTCTGCAGCGCATTTTGCCGCGCGGCACCAAGCTTGGCCTGAATATCTCCCCTGCCCACCTGCATGCCGCCGAATTTCAGCAAGATATGCGACGTTTTGCTGCCGCGTTACCCGCAAACTACTTCGACGTCGTGCTGGAAATAACCGAGCGCTCGATGATCGATAAAAACCGGTCGATGGCTATTTTTGAGTGGCTGCACCAACAGGGCTTCGAAATTGCTATTGATGATTTTGGTACCGGCCATAGCGCGCTAATTTATCTTGAGCGCTATAACTTTGATTATCTGAAGATCGATCGTGGTTTTGTGCAGGCGATCGGTACCGAAACCGTCACCTCTCCCGTCCTGGATGCGGTATTAACGCTAAGCCGCCGCCTGCAGCTGAAAACCGTGGCAGAAGGCGTAGAAACACCGGAGCAGGCGGAATGGCTGCGCGCTCACGGCGTGAAATATCTGCAAGGTTACTGCTTCAGCCGCCCGCTGCCGCTGGAGAAACTGGTTGCCGCTCATGATGAACCGGCAAATTATTTCACAAGCCGCTGAGGGTCGCTTATGATGCGAAACCATCGGGGTTAATGGTCAGAGGATGATATTCCAACTATGTTTGCGCGCATCGGCCTGCTGCTGCTGGCTTTATTTAGCCTTAGTAGCCAGGCGCAAACCATAAAAGAGAGCGAGGCGTTCGCTATTATCGGCGAGCCAAAGTATGCCGTTGACTTTCATCACTTCGATTACGTCAATCCGGATGCGCCAAAAGGCGGTGGTATTACGCTTGCCGCCATTGGCACCTTCGACAATTTCAATCGCTACGCCCTGCGCGGTAATCCCGGCGTACGCACCGATGCGCTGTATGACACTCTGTTTACCACCTCGGACGATGAACCGGGCAGCTACTACCCGCTGATTGCCGATCGCGCGCGCTTTACCGATGATTTCTCGTGGATGGAAATTACCATCAACCCGCGGGCCCGCTTTCATGACGGTAGCCCGATTACCGCCAGCGACGTTGCTTTCACCTTTCAAAAATTTATGACCGAAGGGGTCCCGCAGTTCCGTCTTATTTATAAAGGGACGACCGTCAAAGCTATCGCCCCGCTGACGGTGCGCATCGAACTGGCCAAGCCGGGCAAAGAGAATATGCTCAGCCTGCTGTCCCTGCCGATAATGCCCGCGTCATTCTGGCGCCATCATAAGCTGAGCGACCCCCTTTCAACGCCGCCGCTCGCCAGTGGCCCCTATCGCATCAGCAGTTGGCGGATGGGGCAATATATTGTCTATTCGCGAGTCGAGAACTACTGGGCCGCCGACCTGCCGGTGAACCGCGGGCGCTGGAACTTCGACACGATTCGCTACGACTACTATCTCGACGATAACGTCGCTTTCGAAGCCTTCAAAGCCGGAGCGGTAGATATGCGCGAGGAGAGTTCGACAAAAAACTGGGCGACGCGCTATATCGGGCGCAACTTTAGCAACGGTTATATAGTGAAAGACGATCGCACGACTACCTCGGCAAAGGATACCCGCTGGCTGGCTTTTAATACTCAGCGCCCGGTCTTTGCCGACCGCCAGGTGCGTGAAGCCATCACCCTTGCATTTGATTTCGAATGGATGAATAAGGCGCTGTTTTACGGCGCCTACAGTCGGCCAAACAGTTACTTTCAGAATACAGAATATGCCGCTCGTGATTACCCGAAGGCCGATGAACTCACTTTGCTGGCGCCGTTGAAAAAAGATTTGCCGCCAGAGGTCTTTACCCGGATTTATCAGCCGCCCGTTTCCAACGGCGATGGGTTTGATCGCGCCAATTTACTTAAAGCAGATGCCCTGTTGAACCAGGCGGGATGGGTGCTAAAAAACCGTCAGCGGGTAAACCGTAAAACCGGCAAACCGCTGCGCTTTGAGCTGCTGCTCGCTTCCGGCGGCAACGTCAGTTGGGTACTACCGTTCCAGCATAATTTACAGCGTTTAGGCGTGACGATGGATATCCGTCAGGTGGATAACTCCCAGGCCACCAGCCGACTGCGGAGCCGCGATTACGACATGATGCCTTCGCTGTGGCGCGCCACCGCCTGGCCAGATACGGGTTTACAGGTTTCGTGGGCCTCGGACTATATTAACTCCAGCTATAACGCGCCGGGAGTGCAGAACCCGGCGGTCGACGCGCTGATTGCGCAGATCGTTCGCTGGCAAGGCAACAAACAGAAACTCCTGCCGCTGGGCCGCGCGCTCGACCGGGTGCTGACCTGGAACTATTACATGCTGCCGATGTGGTATATGGCGCAGGACAGGACGGCTTACTGGAATAAATTTTCCTTCCCGCAAACACGCCCGGCCTACTCCTCCGGTTTTGATGGCTGGTGGTACGATGTTAACAAAGCCGCCAGGCTTCCCGCGGACCGACGTTAAGGATTAAAGATGGGCGCCTACCTGCTCCGCCGACTATTACTGGTGATCCCGACGCTTTGGGCCATCATCACCATCAATTTTTTTATCGTGCAGATTGCGCCAGGCGGTCCGGTCGATCAGGCGATCGCCGCCGTGGAGTTCGGCGACCGCAGCGGGTTGCCCGGCGCAGGAGATAGCGGTATGGGCGCCAGTCATGCGCGTACCGGCGTTGGCAATATCAGTGAAGGTCATTATCGCGGCGGGCGTGGGCTCGATCCGGAAGTGATTGCCGAAATCACCCACCGCTACGGCTTCGATAAACCGATTCACGAACGCTACTTTAAGATGCTCGGCGACTATCTGCGTTTTGATTTTGGCGACAGCCTGTTTCGCAGCGCTTCGGTGCTGCAGTTGATTAAAGACAGCCTGCCGGTGTCTATTACCCTCGGCCTGTGGAGCACGCTGATTATCTACCTGGTGTCGATACCGCTGGGGATCCGTAAAGCCGTCAGTAACGGCAGCCATTTCGACGTCTGGAGCAGCACATTTATCATCATCGGTTACGCCATCCCGGCATTTCTGTTCGCGATATTACTGATCGTGATTTTCGCCGGCGGCAGCTATTTCGATCTTTTTCCGCTGCGCGGCCTGGTCTCCGCTAATTTTGATAGCCTGCCGTGGTATCAGAAGATCGCCGACTATCTCTGGCATATCACCTTACCGGTGCTGGCGACGGTGATCGGCGGTTTCGCCGCCCTGACGATGCTGACTAAAAACAGTTTCCTTGATGAGATCCGCAAACAGTATGTGGTGACGGCCCGCGCCAAAGGCGTCGGGGAAAAACAGATCCTGTGGAAACACGTTTTTCGCAACGCCATGCTGCTGGTGATTGCCGGTTTTCCCGCCACCTTCATTAGCATGTTCTTTACCGGTTCGCTGCTGATTGAGGTGATGTTCTCGCTCAATGGTCTTGGGCTGCTCGGCTACGAAGCCACCGTGTCGCGCGATTACCCGGTGATGTTCGGCACTCTGTATATCTTCACGTTAATCGGCCTGCTATTAAACATTGTCAGCGACATCAGCTATACGCTGGTCGATCCGCGTATCGATTTCGAGGGCCGCTAATGTCATTTCTCTCCCCCGTTAATCAGGCCCGCTGGGCGCGTTTTCGCCACAACCGCCGCGGCTACTGGTCGCTATGGATCTTCCTGGCGCTGTTTATTTGCAGCCTGTGCGCCGAGCTTATCGCCAACGATAAGCCACTGCTGGTGCAGTATCGCGGTAGTTTGTACGTACCGGCGCTGAAAACCTATAGCGAAACGACCTTCGGCGGTGATTTTGCCACCGCCGCCGACTATCAGGATCCCTGGCTGCAAAAACGGCTGGCGGAAAACGGTTGGGTGCTGTGGGCCCCGGTGCGTTTCGGTGCCACCAGCATCAATTTCGCCACCGACAGCCCCTTCCCTTCGCCGCCGTCCAGGCACAACTGGCTGGGTACCGACGCTAACGGCGGCGATGTATTCGCACGGATCCTCTATGGCGCGCGGATTTCATTATTATTCGGTCTGCTGCTGACGCTCTTCTCCAGCGTGCTTGGCGTGCTTGCCGGGGCGCTGCAGGGCTACTACGGCGGTAAGCTCGACCTGTGGGGGCAGCGTTTTATCGAAGTATGGTCCGGAATGCCGACGCTATTTTTAATTATTCTGCTCTCAAGCGTAGTGCAACCTGATTTCTGGTGGCTGCTGGCGATCACCGTTTTATTTGGCTGGATGACGCTGGTCGGGGTGGTTCGCGCCGAATTCCTGCGCACCCGTAACTACGATTATATTCGCGCCGCACAGGCGCTGGGGGTCAGCGATCGCCATATTATCCTGCGCCATATGCTGCCGAATGCGATGGTCGCCACCCTCACCTTCCTGCCGTTTATTTTGTGCAGTTCGATAACCACCCTGACCTCGCTCGATTTTCTCGGCTTTGGCCTGCCGCTAGGCTCGCCGTCGCTGGGCGAACTGCTACTGCAGGGGAAAAATAACCTGCAGGCGCCGTGGCTGGGGATGGCGGCATTTTTGTCGGTGGCGGTGCTGCTGACGTTGCTGATTTTCATTGGCGAAGCGGTCCGCGACGCCTTCGATCCGAGTAAGGCGGTATAACATGAGCCAGCCGTTATTAGACATTGACGACCTCTCTATCGCCTTCCGCCAGCAAGGGGCAAGCCAAACGGTAGTTAGCAACCTGACGCTGCAGATTGCCGCGGGTGAAACGCTGGCGTTGGTCGGCGAATCCGGCTCCGGCAAGAGCGTCTCCGCGCTGTCGGTACTGCGCCTTCTGCCCTCGCCGCCGGTTAGCTATCCCAGCGGCGATATCCGCTTTCACGGCCAGTCGCTGCTGCACGCCGATGAGCGTACCCTGCGCGGGATCCGCGGCAACCGCATCGCGATGATTTTCCAGGAGCCGATGGTCTCGCTCAATCCGCTGCATACGCTGGAGAAACAGCTGTACGAGGTGCTCTCGCTGCACCGCGGCATGCGCAAAGAGGCGGCGCGCGGCGAAATCCTCGACTGTCTGGATCGGGTTGGCATCCGTAACGCTTCACGGCGGCTTGCCGACTATCCGCACCAGCTTTCCGGCGGCGAACGCCAACGGGTGATGATCGCCATGGCGCTGCTGACGCGCCCGGAGCTGCTCATCGCCGATGAACCAACCACCGCGCTGGACGTCTCGGTGCAGGCGCAAATTCTGCAACTGCTGCGCGAACTGAAGCATGAGCTCAACATGGGGATGTTGTTCATCACCCACAATCTAAGTATTGTCCGCCAGCTTGCCGACCGGGTGGCGGTGATGCAAAACGGCCGCTGCGTCGAAGAAAACGGCTGCCGGGAGCTGTTTCAGGCGCCCGCGCATCCGTATACCCGCCGCCTGCTGGATAGCGAACCGACCGGCAAACCGGTGCCGCTATCCGCCGATGCGCCCATCCTGCTGCAGGCCCGCGATCTCAACGTCGCCTTCCCAATCCGCAAAGGGATCCTGCGCCGGGTGGTCGATCACAATCGGGTGGTCAACCATCTGACTTTTACCCTGCGGGCCGGAGAAACGCTGGGGCTGGTGGGAGAATCCGGCTCTGGCAAAAGCACCACCGGGCTGGCGCTGCTGCGGCTGATTAACTCCAGCGGAGAAATGCAGTTTGCCGGCGAGTCGATCCAGGGGCGAAATCGCCGCCAGATGCTGCCGCTGCGCCGACGCATTCAGGTCGTTTTTCAGGATCCGAATTCATCGCTCAACCCGCGCCTGAGCGTCCTGCAGATTATCGAGGAAGGATTACGCGTTCATCAGCCAACGCTGACGCCCGCGGAACGTGAACAGGCGGTGATTCAGGTGATGCAGGAAGTGGGGCTCGACCCCGCGACGCGACAGCGCTATCCGGCGGAATTCTCCGGCGGCCAGCGCCAGCGTATCGCCATTGCCCGGGCGCTGATCGTCAAACCGCAGCTGATTGTGTTAGATGAACCGACTTCATCACTGGATAAAACCGTGCAGGCGCAGATCCTGGCGCTGCTGAAGACGCTACAGCAAAAGCATCAGCTGGCCTATCTGTTTATCAGCCACGATTTACGTGTTGTACGGACGCTCTGTCATCAGGTGATAGTGCTGCGGCAGGGAGAAGTCGTCGAGCAGGGTGAATGCGAGCGCGTATTTACGGCACCGCTTCAGGAGTACACCCGCCAGCTGCTGGCGTTAAGCTGACGGTCAGAAGGGGTTGTTGCCAGAGAAAGGCTCGGCAATGGCCACGCCGAAATTTTTCAGTCGGCAGGTAGCGGCAAACTCATCCTGCATATTAACGAACAGGCACGGCTCGCCTTCACACTCGAGAATGGAACAATCCACTTCGATGTCGCTCAGCGCCTGGCTCAGCGTACGCATCACCGGCCACGCTTTCTCGCCGTCCGGGCTGAGCAGTTTTAATGCCACCAGGCTATTTTCGCCCTGCGCGCCGTTTTGCGGAATCGGTTCAACTCTTGAACCCGCAAAACCGGCCAGCCAGCGATAGCTCTGCGGCAGTCGGTGTACGATAGAGAGTTGCTGTGTATTCACTTGGTTTCCCCGGAAGCAAAAGGCTTCACAATAAATTTACATCAATATTAACACATTGTTGACAAATAGTCCTGCAACAGCTTAGAAAACGCTTACACCCGCATCGGGCCAGGGCTAACAGCTTATTATCCAGGACTTTATAGTTGCCTTGCGGAAACAGTTCGCGGCTATATGTACCCGTTTCTGTGATCCAAAACAACTTTTTTATCGCAACATTGCGACTTTTTACACTAATTGATTTTACATAAAAGAAACAAATAGCTAAACAGGGAAGCCGATTTCGGTTGATATGTATCAAAAAAGGGGCGGAAATCGCCCCTGAAAATGTGACTTAATGTGCGACTTTTCGTCGCCGGCTGGCGTACAGATAGAAGAGAATGGAGCTCGCGGCGCAAAAAGCGATAGAAATCAGCATCGGCCAGGCGGTGGTAAAGGTGGCCATCGACAGCAACGCGCCGATAATCGCGCCAATCCCAAAACGAAATGTTCCGGCCAGCGACGATGCGGTTCCCGCCATATGCGGAAACTCGTCGAGGATCACCGCCATGGCGTTAGAGGAGACCATTGATACGCAGCCGACGAACGCCGCCACGCCCACCACCAGCGACCAGAAACCAACATCAAGCAGCGCGCAAACCACCATCCACACCGCCATCGCCAGCTGGATCCACAGCCCGGCGCGGAACATATTCAATGCGCCGACCCGGCGAACAAAGCGGCTATTAATGATGGTCATGATGAACAGGAACACGATATTCAGCGCAAAATAGTAGCCAAAGTGCTGCGGCGACACGTGATTAATGTTGATGTAGACGAATGGACCCGCGCTGAGAAATGAAAACATGCCGGCAAAACTAAAGCCGCTGGCCAACATATAGCTGAGTACCCGCTTGTGGCGGAACAAGGTGGCGAAGTTGCCAAGCGTGGTGCGAATATGAAATTTCTGCCGTCTTTCAACCGGCAGCGTCTCGCTAATAAAGAAAGCGATCATCGCCGACGCCAGCAGCGCCGCCAGCGCCAGGATCCAGAAAATCGCGTGCCAGCTGAACCACACCAGCACCGCGCCGCCGACCATCGGCGCCACCAGCGGCGCAATGGTGGTGACCAGCATGACAAATGACATCATGCGCGAGAACTCTTCTTTCGGGTAAATATCGCGCATCAGGGCGTTGATCACCACGCTGGCCGCCGCGGCCGCCAGGCCGTGGAAGAAACGCATAGTAATCAGCATCTCGATGGTCTGCGATAACGCGCAGGCCACCGCCGCCGCGGCGAAAATCAGCGTCCCGCCGAGGATCACCGGTTTACGGCCAATGCTGTCGGCCATCGGCCCGTACAGCAGCTGGCCCAGCGCAAAGCCCAGAATATAGGTGCTGAGCGTCATTTGCGCGCTGCCGTCCGGCACGTTGAACTGCGACGAGATAACCGGCAGCGCCGGCAGATACATATCAATCGACAGCGGCATTAACATGGCCAACAGGCCAAGAATAAACACAATCCCCAATGAAGAATTCTGCTTTGTCGTCACGTTTTACTCCGTGCTTGTGGGGCGCCAACGCTGGCGATTTCGTCAGCCGTTAGCGGGCGGTATTCGCCGGGCTCCAGCGACGCATCAAGGGTAATATCGCCGATACGCTCGCGATGTAATCCCACGACGTGGTTACCCACCGCCGCGAACATGCGTTTTACCTGGTGGTAGCGGCCTTCGCTGATGGTCAGGCGCACTTCTGTCGGAGTAATAACTTCGAGGACAGCAGGTTTGGTGAGATCTTTTTCATTATGCAGCTGCACGCCTTTGGCAAACTGCTCGGCGACGCCCTCTTCCAGCGGATTTTCCAGCTCCACCAGATAGGTTTTTTCGCAGTGATGGCGCGGCGAAGTAATGCGGTGCGACCACTGCCCATCATCGGTCATCAGTACCAGACCGGTGGTGTCGATATCCAGACGCCCGGCGGCGTGCAGCTTATGGGCAACCGGCTCATCGAGAAAATAAAGCACCGTTGGATGATCGGGATCGTCTGTTGAACAGACATAACCCTGCGGCTTGTTGAGCATAAAGTAACGGGGGCCGTGCTGCTGGGTCAGCGTATTGCCGTCATATTCCACCTCGTGCTCCGGCTGGAGCTTAAAGGAGGCATCTTTCACAATGTCGCCGTCCACGGTAACGCGGCTGCCGCGGATTTCACGCCCGGCAATAGCACGGCTGACGCCAAGCTGCTGAGCGATAAACTTATCAAGTCGCATGAGATTTTTTAGCCTGTAATAATGCTGGAGCGGGCATCTCGCCCGAAAAAGAAGAATTCCATTGGTTAGTATAACGGGCTCTTAACACCACTCAAGGGAAAAGATTCATGGCATACTATTTGCGAGTTAATTAACCCCCGAGAATTGATGACTTTTACACTACGTCCCTACCAAAAAGAGGCGGTCGACGCCACGCTCGCCTGGTTTCGCCGTCACCATGAGCCGGCCGCCATCGTGCTGCCGACCGGCGCCGGCAAAAGCCTGGTGATCGCCGAACTTGCGCGGCTGGCGCGCGGACGCGTATTGGTTCTGGCCCACGTTAAAGAACTGGTGGCGCAGAATCACAGTAAATACTGTGCGCTTGGCCTGGAAGCCGATATTTTCGCCGCCGGTCTGCAGCGTAAAGAGAGCCAGGGCAAAGTGGTCTTCGGCAGCGTGCAGTCGGTGGCGCGCAATCTTGAGCAGTTTCAGAGCGAATTCTCCTTACTGATCGTCGATGAGTGCCACCGTATCAGCGACGATGACGACAGCCAGTATCAGCAAATCAT
>DWRD01000023.1:0-31219 GCA_022318305.1 Gerosis bhagava
AGCTATCTTTTGCGTCGACAACCCCGCCAGCGCAGTCACCAAAAAGCCGTCTGGTTGATCGGACCAGTGCCCCACCAGCAGGCGGTCAAAACCCGCGGCTTCATGTGTTTGCGCGAAGCGCACAATATAATCACGGTCAAAAATCGGCCCTACCGGGGCGATGGTTTCCGACGACAGGCGGTGGCCGATCATGCCGAGAAACTGAATGCTCATACAGAACTCCTGGTAGTAAGGTAATGAATGGGCCGCGGCGGCGGCGCGTTTTCATTACCCTATACACAGGCTCTTAATGAGCAAAATGCATTTTTGTCATAACTTAATATGCAAGATAAGCATTTATAAAAATAACATATACGTATCAGTCAGATGCATTAAGTTGCTGGACCACTTTTCCGGCAAAAAAAGTCAGCGGCTGGCTGAGATTAGCCAGATTCTGCGCCTGTACCAGCCACAGATGCACTTGCGGCTGAAAATCCGCGAGCGTAAGCGTGGCCACTTCATCGCGCCACGGGCTGGCGGCCAGCGCGGCGCGAGGCACCAGGCCAAGCCCCAGCCCCTGCGCCACCAGGCTGATTTGCAACTGGGCGCCGGCGGTCTCGACGTTCAGCGCCAGCCGCAGCCCCTGCGAGTGCAGTTCGCGGATTAGCCCGGCCCGCAGGCCGCAGCCGTCGGGATTGAGTATCCAGCCTCGCTGCGCACAGTCGCGCAGCGCTCCGGCGTGCAGTCGCCAGCTTTTCGCCGCGATGACCACGATATCCAGCGGACACAGCAGTCTCCCGCTGTAGCCGTCAGCAAAGCGCTGCTGTTGTGGTCCCATCGCCAGCACGCCATCCAGTTCGACGCTCTCCAGCCGTTTTTGCAGCAGCCCGCTCCAGCCGCAGGTCACCTGCGGCTCAAGGGCCGGGAACTGCTGGCGTAGCGCGCTCAGCGCCGGCTGGAGGGCGATTTCCGCCACGCTCTGCGGCACGCCGAGACGCAGAACGCCCTGCGGCTCCGCCTCCGGATCGAGCAGCCCGTACAGCTTTTTGGTTTCCCGCTTGATGCTCAGGCACTGCTCATACACCCGATGTCCGGCGGCGGTGAGCGTCAGGGGCCGGGTCTGGCGCTCCAGCAGCGTCACATTGAGGGTTTGCTCCAGACGCTGAAGCCGACGGGTAATCGCCGATTGGGTAATGCCAAGGTATTCCGCCGCCTGATTCAGAGAGGAAAACTGCACGGTAGCCAGCAGAGCATCAATGTCATCGATACGCATACAATCCTTAATGTGATTTTTGCATATTAATATATGCGGAAATTGCATTTTAATTATATTAACGCCTTTGCTAGCGTAATGACCAGTCCCGACAACAGGAAATCACCATGACCGCACCGCGAGTGGAAAAATTACGCCAGTTCATTCAAGACCTTGATGCCCTGCATCGCCAGTTTACCGATGAGGCCACCCTGCTCGACGCCGTCGCCTTGCGCCTGGCTTCGCTGGTGCAAAAAGATGACTGGTTGCCAGAAGAGTACACCCTGCCGCATCCCCACCACTATCAGCAGTATTTGCTGCATGTCGATTCCGGCCAACGCTTTTCGATTGTCAGCTTCGTCTGGGGACCGGGGCAATCGACGCCTATCCACGACCATCGGGTATGGGGGGCCATCGGTATGTTGCGCGGCGCGGAGGAAAATCAGCGCTATCGACTCGACGAGCGCGGTTTACCGATAGCCAATGGTCCTGCTGAACGGCTTTCTGCCGGCAAAGTAGAAAAAGTCTCTTCCCGCGATGGCGATATTCATCGGGTGAGTAACGCGCTCGCGGACCACGTCTCAATCAGTATTCACGTCTATGGCGCTAACATCGGCGGCGTCAGGCGTGCGGTTTATAGCGCGGATGGGATCGCCAAACCATTCGTCTCCGGTTACTCCAACCGTCACTTGCCCAATATCTGGGATCTCTCAAAGGATAATTCATATGCCTGATTACAATTACCGCCAGCCAGCCGAGGTGCGCCAGGCGCTGATCGATGGCGCGGAAGTGGCGCTCATCGACGTTCGCGAAGAGGCCGCATTTGCCACTAACCATCCGCTGTTTGCCGCTAATTTGCCGCTGAGCAAGCTGGAGCTGGAGATTTTTCGCCGCGTACCGCGCCTGACGACGCCGATTACCCTCTACGACAATGGCGAAGGTCTCGCGGAGCAGGCCGTTAAGCGGCTGCAACGCTGGGGCTATCAGGATGTTGCGCTACTGGCAGGCGGCCTGACGGGCTGGCAGCGTAGCGGCGGCGAGCTCTTTCAGGACGTTAACTCACCGAGCAAAGCGTTCGGCGAGCTGGTAGAGAGCGAGCGCCAGACGCCCTCGTTGAGCGCCGAGGAAGTGAAGGCGCTGATCGAGGGTCCACAGCCAGTCGTGGTGGTCGATGCGCGTCGCTTCGATGAATATCAAACGATGAATATTCCCGGCAGCATTAGCGTGCCCGGCGGCGAGCTGGCGTTACGCATCGAAGGCCTGCTGCCATCGCAGCAAACGCCGGTTATCGTTAATTGCGCCGGCCGTACCCGCAGCATTATCGGCAGCCAATCGCTACGTAATGCCGGTTTAGCCAATCCGGTTTACGCGCTGCGCAACGGCACCATCGGCTGGACCTTAGCCGGACTGGAGCTCGAGCACGGCCAGCAGCGGCGCTACGACGCCGATTTCCGCGCCTCAGCGCAACGCGTGGCTGCAGTGACGCAGTTGGCCGAGCGCGCTGGCGTGGCCTTCATTGATGCCCCTACTTTAGCCCGCTGGCAACAGCAGCCGAGCCGCACCACCTATCTGTTTGATGTTCGCAGCCCCGAGGAGTATGCCGCAGGCCATCTGCCGCACAGCGTGAATGCCCCCGGCGGCCAGCTGGTGCAGGAAACCGATCATTATGCCAGCGTACGCGGAGCGCGGATTGTGCTGGTCGCCGATGATGAGATACGCGCGCCGATCGCGGCGTCCTGGCTGGCGCAGATGGGCTGGGAAGTGGCGGTATTACGCGATGTCCGCGTGGAGCAATTGAGCGAACGCGGCGTTCCGCCCGCCAACGTACCGCCGGCACCGCGGGCTGAGGAGATAACCCCAGCGCAGTTAGCGGAACAATTGCGCGAACCCGGCACCGTGGTACTGGATTTCACCACCAGCGCTAACTATGTTGCACGGCATATCCCCGGCGCCTGGTGGCTGGTGCGTTCACAGCTGCGTCAGGCGCTGGAAGTCATCCCTCCCGCCGAACGTTACGTTGTCACATGCGGCAGTAGTCTGCTGGCCCGCTACGCCGCGCCTGAAGTCGCGGCATTGACCGGTAAGCCGGTACAGCTGTTAAGCGGCGGGACGCTGGCGTGGATTAATGCCGGGCTGGCGCTGGAACAGGGCGAAACGCATCTAGCGACAGCACGCAGCGATCGCTACCGACGGCCATATGAAGGAACCGATAACACCGCAGAGACGATGCAGGCTTATCTCGACTGGGAGTTTGGCCTGGTGGAACAGCTGGCGCGCGATGGCACCCACGGCTTTAAGGTATTGTAGGTTAAAAACCCGGTGGCGACATCGCCACCGGGAATAACTTACCTTTATTGTGAATTAAATTTCCGGGGTGGTTTTAAAACCAACCAGCATCAGGATCGGCTGCTTCTGCGCCGATGCGGCGTCAAACTGATAGTGGTTACCCTGACGATCGCCGCCGATGTACCAGGAGATCTCGGTTTTCCCTTCCGCCAGCGCTTTACGTACCGCTTTATCGATATCCACCATCCGATACTCACGTGATGAATTGAGATACAGTTGAGCATCTGAATTGTAGCTGCAGGTCGGGCGATGCTTCCAGGTCACGCTCGCCGCGCTCCAGTCATTACTGGCCGGGTAGAAGAAGATCTGGTCCGCGCCGTTGGTTTCAACCTTACCGCCGTACAGACGCAGGCGATATTTAAACAGCGACGCATCCTGATCTTTCGGCAGCGCCGGGATTTTAAACTTCACCAGGGTGAGGGTTTCCGGGTTGCTGGTGCGGCCGCCGTTCTTCCAGTTATCGGAAATTTGCAGCGCTTCGGGCGCGCCGAAGTTCACATTCGGCTGCGCGCTCTCAACCACCGCGTTGTCCTCCGCCAGAGAGAAGCTATATGGCACGTTGGTACCGCAATCCATACCTTCATTCATACAGTGTTCGGTCATGAAGTGCGCGCCCTCTACCGTCCAGCCGTTCATGAAATCAGCATGGGCGGTATAGATGCTGCCCCACTTCTCTTCACGTTTATCACCATTCATAACCGGGTCCATCGACAGCTCAATTTTCGCCGTGTCCAGAGACGTAATCTGCGGCAGTACGTAGGCGATATTCATATTGACCGTCGGGATTTTTACCGGATAGTCGGCCGGGCAGGCGCCGTTGACATCATAAGCGGCATTGCTGTGGTCATGGCTCGGCTTGAGGTTAACGCCGTCCCAGCAGTTGGGGAACTGAATACCGATATTAAACTGCACCGCATCTCCCGCTTTACGCAGGCCGCAAACCTCACCGGCTTTGTTGCTATAGCCTTTACCGTTGGCGCACAGGAAGGTTATCCGCGAGCTCGGCGCGGAGCCGTGGTGGTCGCCAGCCAGCAGCTCTAACCCCGACGGGAAAGGATGCAGCGGATACTGTTCGACTTTGGTCGCCTGATAATAGGTTTTCTGATAAGCCGGAGTGACAATTTGTCCATCCGGCAACTTCATTGACGGCGCCCAATAGGCGGAACTGTCGGCCTTGTTATCACAGGTGGTTTCTGGCTGTGCGCGCAGGGTTTGATAGGTAGAAACGGCATTGGTGTGGGTATTGCCGAAAAAATCATGCCACATCGCCTGGTTTGGCATGCCGAACATCATAATCGCGTCGTCGCCAAGGGTATGACTGTAGCCGCATACCGCCTGGGCTTGCGGTCCTGCATGGGCGGAAAAAGCGCTGGCGGCCAGCAGCGGGGTCAGGGCCAGTACAATTGAGTTAGCTTTCATTTTACGATCCTCCTTGTTTGAAGGACCGCAGAGATAGCAAACCGGCGCCGATGTTACACATCAGCAAACATCATTTTATCTCATTCACGCATAATCCATGAGTACTGGAAGGTTTTGGCCGCCGGAAAATGGGTGCGCCGACGGTAGGAGCCGAGCGCCTGCGGCGTGCAGTAGGTACAGCTCCCCAGCCATTCGGTATTTTCCGCCGCCACCCCGGCCTGTTGCAGCACCCGTTGCGCCAGCGCGCGGAGATCGAACCACAGATTATCGCTACCGCTAGCCCGCGCTTGCCCCGCTTCTGGCGGAGCGAGGCGCTGATGAAAGAGCTCGTCGCTGTAGCGTCGTACCAACTCGCCCGCCGGCATGGTCAACAGCGTTTGATAAAACTCGGCCGAAACCTCATAGCAGCAGGCGTGAATATGCGGCCCGCAGACCACCACTATCTCTTCTGGCGCCACCTGATGCTGGTGAAACAGCGCCAGGCTGTTTTCAATAATGCCGCTCGCCGCTCCGCGCCAGCCGGCATGCACGCTGCAAACATAGCGCCCATCCCGCGAGGCCATCAATAACGGTAAACAGTCGGCGGTCACCACGCCGACCTTTTGCCCACGCAGGGCCGTAAACACCGCATCGGCGTGCGGCCGCTCAGCCTGCGGGCCCTGATAGTGATGAACCACATTGCCGTGCACCAGCTTCACCGGCGCCATTTCGCTGTACGGAAAGGCGGCGGTTTCGTGCACATCAAGAAAAGCGTAGCGAATACCGGGGATATCACTTAATAAGCGGGATGGATAAGACATAACGGCGCGTAAATAAATTGGTGGTGGATTTACCGTAGGCCAAAGCCCATCGATACGCAAGATGTGGATGCTTTGTTCCCGGCGGGACCTCAAGCTCGCTGCCGGCCATAACAAGGTGGGAACGCAGTAATTATTTGCACCCGGCACCGCTATATAATTTAATATACATCGATTATTCTTATCCAACCGGGTCAATCCATGTCACCACACCGTTTACTTTTGGCGCTGACGTTGTGCAGCGCCAGCCTGTTCACCAGCCAGGCTTTTGCCGAGCGCACCGTTACCGACCAGCTGGGCCGCCAGGTTACGCTGCCGGATCACATCACCCGCGCGGTCGTCCTGCAGCACCAGACGCTTAATCTCCTGGTCCAGTTGAATGCCGCCGACGATATCGTAGGCGTGTTAAGCAGCTGGAAAAAACAGCTCGGGCCGCAGTTTGTCCGCTTTATGCCCACTATTGAAAAGCTGCCGACGCCGGGCGATTTAACTCAGGTCAATATCGAAAGCCTGCTGGCACTGCATCCGCAGGTGGTGTTCGTCGCTAACTACGCGCCGCAGGCGATGATCCAGCAGATCCAAAACGCCGGGGTTCCGGTCGTCGCGATATCCCTGCGTCAGGACGCGGCGGGTGAGAAAAACAAAATGAACCCGACGATGGCCGATGAAGAACAGGCCTATAACGACGGGCTGAAACAGGGGATCCGCCTGATTGGCGAAGTGGTTGAACGCCAAAGCCAGGCCGAAGCGCTGATTGATTACACCTTCGCGGCGCGGGCAGAAGCTAACGCCCCGGTCGCCGCTATCCCTGACAGCCAGCGGGTGCGCGTGTACATGGCCAACCCGGACCTCAACACCTACGGTTCCGGCAAATATACCGGGCTGATGATGAAGCATGCCGGAGCGCTAAACGTCGCCGCCGCCACGGTCAAGGGCGCACGCCAGGTCTCGCTGGAACAGATTCTGCAATGGAACCCTGAGGTGATCTTCGTCCAGGACCGCTATCCGCAAGTGGTCAAACAGATTGAAAACGACCCGCAATGGCAAGCGATAGACGCGGTGAAAAACCACCGGGTATGGCTGATGCCGGAATACGCCAAGGCCTGGGGCTACCCAATGCCGGAGGCGTTGGCGATAGGCGAACTGTGGATGGCGAAAAAGCTCTATCCTTCCCGCTACCGGAACGTCGATGTCGATGCCAAAGCGCAGGATTACTATCAACGCTTCTACCGCGTGAAATGGACGCCGAATGCGCAGTAACCTTCACTGGGCGCTGCTGCACGGCGGGCTGGCGGCGGCGACGCTATTTATCGCTATCGCCTCACTATGCCTGGGGCAATACCACCTCAGCCTGAATGAGGTCTTTCATGAGCTTACGCATGGCGCGCCCGGAAGCGGCGTCGCCGGGCAGATCGTCTGGTCAGTCAGACTTCCCAGGGTAGCGATGGCGCTGCTGGCCGGCGGCTCGCTGGGGCTATGCGGCGCGACGCTACAGGGCGTATTCCATAACCCGCTGGTCGACCCGCATATCATCGGGGTCACCTCCGGCTCCGCCTTCGGCGGCACGCTTGCTATCCTGCTGGGCTTCGACATCGTATCGATGATGGGTTGCACCTTCTTCTTCGGCCTCGCCGCGCTGGCGCTGGTTTATCTCATCGCCACGCTGCAGGGGCGTGAAAACACGCTGGCGCTGATCCTTTCCGGCATTATTCTCAGCGGTTTCTTTGCCGCGCTGGTCAGCCTGATGCAGTACCTTGCCGATACGGAAGAAACCCTGCCGAATATCGTTTTCTGGCTGCTCGGCAGCTTTGCCACCGCCAACTGGCATAAAGTGCTGTCCATGGCGCTGCCGGTCGCCGTCGCCGCCGTTATCCTGCTAAAGCTGCGCTGGCGTATCAACCTGCTGGCGCTGGAGGATAAAGATGCGCGCGGTCTTGGCGTTTCGGTGGTCAAGTTGCGCCGCGGAGTGTTGGTCTGCTGCGCGGTGCTGGTCGCCGCCCAGGTCGCGGTCAGCGGCAGCATCGCCTGGGTCGGGCTGGTTATTCCGCATCTGGCGCGACTGCTTGTCGGCGCCGATCACCGCCGCCTGCTGCCAACGGCATTCTGGCTCGGCGGCGCGTTTATGGTGGTGGTGGACGACCTGGCGCGCACGTTAACCCAGGCGGAGATTCCGATTGGCATTATTACCGCCCTGCTCGGCGCGCCGCTGTTTACCCTTTTACTGATTCAGTCCCAACGCCGCGGTGTGGCCCAATGAACATTTCATTATCACTGAACGCCCTGCGCTACGGCCATCGTCAGCCGCTCTTCGCCCCGCTGTCCATGCAGTGCCGTCACGGGGAAATCTGGGCGATACTGGGCGCCAACGGTCGCGGCAAAAGTACGCTACTGGATACCCTGACCGGCGTCCTGCCGCCGCTCGGCGGGCAGTTTAACGTAGAAGGCGGCATCGCCATCGTGCCGCAATCGTTCCGCCCGGCGTTTGGCTGGCGGGTACGGGATGTGGTGCTGATGGGCCGCGCGCGACTCGTCGATCTGTTCGCGCAGCCGGGGCCGGAAGATGAGCGGGAGGTTCAACAGGCGCTGGCGCTGCTGGGGATCGCCGCATTGGCCAATCAGGTGTTTCGCGCTCTGTCCGGCGGCCAGCAGCAGTTGGTGCTCATTGCCCGCGCGCTGGTCGGCGCCAGTCAAAATATTCTGTTAGACGAACCCTGTTCGGCGCTGGATCTGGCTAATCAACAGGTTGTATTACAGCTGATTAGCAATCTTGCTCATCGGCAGAGGCGCACCGTGGTATTCACCACCCATGACCCGACTCATGCTCTGCAGATAGCCAGCCACACCCTGCTGCTGTTGCCCGGCGGAGAATGGCTGGCGGGAGAGTCGTTCGCGGTACTCAGCGAAGCGAACCTGCAGCGTGCCTACGGCCTGCCGGTTCACAAAATCGACCATCCCGGTAGCGCAGTGCCATTACTGGCGCCGCAGTTTACGATCCATCGCTAACGGTCAAAAATCCTGCCGCGCGCAGAAACATCTGCCCTTCTTCTGCGGTTATATAGCGCCGTAGCTGCCGCGCGGCAGCGCTCTCCTCAATTTGCGCCAGTTGATACTCGCAGCGAATATTCCACGGCTCGGGAATCAGTAGCGTGCGAAACTGCGCGCTCTCCATCATCTGAACCGCATAGTGGGCGTAGCCGATAAACAGGTCGGCAAAGTCTTCGCCAATCAGCCACTCTCCTGCGCTCGTGCCAGACGGTACAGTCAGCGACGCCCGACCGCCGACCAGCTGCTGCGCCCGGGACATCAACGCCCGGCCGAGGCCCGGATAGCTGGCTTCAAGGCGAGCAAAGAGTTGCCAGGTGTAATCACCGGAAGGATCGCAACCCGGCGTCGAGGTCGCCAGCCGCAGTCGCCCGTCGCGAAGTAACGCCAGCCAGTCAGCGCGATCGGTGTCAGGCGCGCGGCGCACGGTCAGCATCAGCCGGTTGGCGGCAAACGAACAGCAGTTTATCGCAAGCCCGGCCTGCAGCAGCGCCTGAGGGTGTTCGGTATTCGCACTGGCGAACAGCGAGCAGCGTTCGCCGCCTTCAATGCGTTCGCGCAGCAGACCGGCCGGGGCGAACTGCGCCTCGACCAGAATGCCGCTAAGCTGCTGAAATCGCGCCAGCAGCGGGAGGAAAGCGCTTTTCAGGCTTCCCGCCGCCAACAGCGTCAATGAAGTGGTCATCACAACAATCGCTATAAAGATGAGAATATAGCGCTAGGGTAACGCCTTTTTTGCTGATTCAGTAGCGAATTTCCGCCCGTTCGCGCAGCTGTTCCGGCGTCGCCACCGGCAGTTGGAAGAACTCGAGATAGGCCGGGATCATCTCGAACAGCATATCGGTACCGCGCTGAATCGGGCACCCCAGCGCCTGCGCCGCCCGCAGTAGCGGAGTATATTCAACGCTCATCACCACCTCGCCGACCCAGGTACGCGGTGACAGGCGCGAAACATCCAGCGGTAGCGGATCATCCGCTTTCATGCCCAGCGGCGTGGCGTTGACCACCAGATCCTGCGCGGCGGGATCGCGCTGCATCAGAACGATCTCCAGACGTGGATAGTGCTGATGCAGCCGCTGCGCCAGCGCCTCGGCGGCGGCTACACAGGTGTCGAACAGCGTCAAGGTACTGACCCCGGCGGCCGCCAGCGATGCGGCAATCGCCGAGCCGACGCCGCCGCAGCCGAACACCTGCGCCCTCGCCCCTTGTGGTTGAAAGCCTTTGCGCGTAATCCCCAGCACAAAGCCTGCGCCATCGAACATATCGCCGAGCAGGCTGCCGTCGGCTTCGCGGCGGATGGCGTTGCAGGCGCCGGCGATTGCCGCCGTCGGGCTCAACTGGTCGACCAGCCCACAGGTCGCCATTTTATGCGGCATGGTGACCAGCGCGCCGACGATGTTAGTCATGGAAAACAGCGCTGGCACCAGCGCCGCGTAATCCTCCGGCTTCACCCCCATCGGCACCACTTTGACGTCCGCCCCGCAATGGGCCAGCCATGGGTTATAAATCATCGGCGCTTTAAAACTGGCGGTCGGATAACCAAGATGCGCTATCAGCCGCGTATGACCACTAATGATCATGCCCTACTCCTGTCGTTACTGCGAAAGTTCGATGCGTTTGACATCGCCAAGAATAAAGAGATATGCCACCACGCCAAGCAGCGCCGCGCCGCCGATATAGACCAGCGCGTAGAAAAAACTACCGGAAGCGGCAACGATAAAACCGATAATCAGCGGCGTGAGGATCCCCGCCAGATTGGTGCAAAAATTAAAGATGCCGGCGGTTATCCCGCCCATCCCCTGCGGCGCAATATCGGAAATTAACGTCCAGCCGAGGCCGACCATTCCCTGGCCAAAGAAGGCAAATGACATCATCAGGATCACCGCCAGGTCGCTCGGCAGCCAGTTGGCGGAAATAATGCTACTGGCCATCATCAGCCCGACGACGATAGGCAGCTTACGCGCCAGATTGGCCGAACCGGTGGCTTTCAGCAGCTTGTCGGAGAGCCAGCCGCCAAACAGCACGCCTCCCGCCGCGGCAAGGAACGGCAAGATGGCGAAGAAGCCCACTTTCAACCACGCCATGTGGCGTTCGGTCGCCAGATACGTTGGAAACCAGGTCAGGAAGAAGACCAGCACGGTGTTACCGGCAAACTGACCGACGCTGGCGCCAATTACCTGTCGTTTTGCCACCAGCTGGCGCACCAGCGGCCAGCTAAAAGCGTTTTGCTGCTGCTGCGCGCTAGCCAGTCCGCCGCCGCGAAGAATATGTTCG
This sequence comes from Gerosis bhagava, assembly GCA_022318305.1. NCBI lineage: Eukaryota > Metazoa > Arthropoda > Insecta > Lepidoptera > Hesperiidae > Gerosis > Gerosis bhagava. The sequence continues at coordinate 11,110 of DWRD01000023.1, forward strand.
CGTTCACTGTCGCTCAGGCGGCTGTCCTGATGGGGTTCGCGGTAGCAACGCCACCAGACCAGCGCGAACAGGATGCCAACAACCCCGACGCTGATAAACAGCGCACGCCAGCCGAAGCTGCCCATAATCCAGAACAGCAGCGGCGAGAAACAGGCCAGCCCGAGATATTCGCCGACGGTGTAGACCGCCGTGGCCTTCGCGCGCTCCTGCTGCGGAAACCAGGTACTCACTACCCTGCTGTTAACCGGAAAACAGGGCGCTTCACTGACGCCAAGCCCAAAACGACACAGCAACAGCGTTTTCAAGCCAATTGCCATACCGTGAAATAAAGTGAACAGCGACCACAGCGCCAGGGAGAGAAAATAGGTCACCTTATTGCCGAAGCGATCGAGGAAAATACCGCCGGGAATTTGCGCCAGCGCATAGGTCCAGGCAAAGGCCGAAAAAACAATTCCCATAATGGCGGCATCAATGCCGAGCTCGGCGGTCAGTCTCGGCGCGGCGATACCGAGCACCGTGCGGTCGAGATAGTTAATCATCGTGCCGACGGCCAGCAGCGCCAGGATCCCGATACGCCGCCGGGAGCGAGGCGCGGTGGTCGCAGTATCCGCCGCCGTCGCCTGGTTATGGCTATAAGAATTCATAGTCGTTTCCTGTCTTGAGTACAGATGAATGTTGTTATTGTGTTTGTGATGTTGTGTTGTGAACCATTTGCTACGTTTAACTGTACTGCATGGCCGAAAGGCGGACGGCGGCATTTACCGCGCCGTACTGGGCGTAACCGTCACGCCGTTCGGTCAATTCGAAGAAGAAGCGCCCCGCCACGAATGGACGGGTATAAAGATGCAGGAATTCGCCGCCGCGGGCGTCACGGTCGTAGAGAATTTGCAGGCGCTGCAATGTCTCTACCTGCGGCTCTTCGCCAAAGCGCGCCAGCAGATCCTCATAGTAATTCGCCGGGATAGGCAGCGCGTTCAGCGCAGCCTGCGGCAGACTTTCGAGCGTTACGGGTAAATCGCGACAGGCAAAAGCGGCGTGCTGCAGCCCGGCCCCCTGATAACAGGCGACCGAACGCGCAATCTGCGTGGCTCGGCTTTGCGATATATTCAGCGCCAGACGAATATCGCCCTGCGGGCTATGAACCGCCAGGCTGCGCACCAGTCCATACGGGTCAGGCAACGTCTGTTCATGTTCGAGACTGAAGCCGAAAACCGTACGGAAAAAGATAATCCAGTTGTCGCGGCTCTCGGCCTCCATGCCTAACGCGAGATGGTCAATACCGCGGTAGTCGTCGCGCGGCGCCGCTGCCTGTAAATGAAAATCGCGGGCGTAGATATCGTCACCGGCTTCGACCAGGTAGATCAGGCTGCCATCCGGAGCGCAAACCGCCGGGATCGAACTCTCATTTGGCCCCGCATCCCCCTGCCAGGTGGCATAACCGTAGGCGCGGGCGCGTTCCACCACCGGCGCGCTGCGGCTTACCCGTAGCGCCATCGCGCACAATGAGACGCCGTGGCGCTGATGAAAATGGTCGGCCCAGCTGTGCGGCTGCGCATTAACAATCACCCGCGCCTCGCCATTGCGCCAGAGCGCAACCTGCTTGGAACGATGCTTGCCCTGAAGCTTAAAGCCCAGTTGCGTCAGGCGCTGGCCTAGCGCGGTAGACTCCGCCGGACTGGCGGCGAACTCGATAAACTCCAGACCGTCATAGTGCGGTAGCGCAGGTGGCGAAAATAACGCCGCGTCGCTATCCGCAAGCTGCCGACGAGTCTGCTCTTCGAGCCACAGCAATGAACGGTAGCCATCTTTTGCCGTGGCGCCGTTGGGTGAGGCGCGAAAGCCGTCATTGAAAATCTCCAGCGACCAGGGTCCGCGGTAGCCGCAGCGGGTCAGTTCACAGGCGAATTCCACCAGCGGCAGTTGCCCCTGGCCCGGGAAGCAGCGGAAATGACGGCTCCATTCAAGGACATCCATCTTCATCATCGGCGCGTCAGCCAACTGCAGGAAGGTGATTTTCTCAACCGGCACCGCGGCAAGGCCTTGTAGATCATCCCCGAGCGACAGAATATGGAAGCTATCAAGCACAATGCCCATCGCCGGGCTGTTCACCCGCTGCACCCGTTCCCATGCCTGACGCCAGCGGTTGACGTGGGTTCCCCACGCCAGCGCCTCGTAGCCGATGATAATCCCCTCCTGCTCGGCGAGCTCAGCCAGCGCGCGCAGGTCGGCGACCTGCAGTTCGATATCGGCAGAACAGTCCGGCTGAACGTTGCTACAGAGCAGCATGGTGTTGCAGCCTAATTCATGCATCAGGGCGAATTTCCGCTTCGCCCGCTGCAGGTTAGCGGCAAACTGCGCGCGGCTGGCGCCCTCGAAATCACGAAAGGGTTGAAAAAGCGTGATTTTTAGCCCTAATTCAGCGGCAAGGTTGCGAATATCGCGCGGCGTGCCCGTATAATAGAGCAGATCGTTTTCAAAGATTTCAACGCCCTGATAACCGGCCGCGGCGATAGCGTGCAGCTTTTCAGGTAAAGTACCGGATATCGAAACGGTAGCGATGGAACGCAACATAAGAGTCCTCGGGTCATCATTCGACATGAGCACTGACTATGTATCATTTGGTTCACAGGCGCCAGATTTGGTTGCTGAATTGTGATCATTATGTGTATTTTTTGTCTCCACAGAAAAAGGAGTCGTTATGTCCCTCGTTGCTCATGATGAAGCACAATCCCTGAAAGAGCGCATCTTCGCCGCCGCCATTACCGTGTTCGCCGAATATGGCCTTCCCGGCGCGCGTATGGAGCAGATCGCCATCGAGGCGCAAACCACCAAGCGTATGGTGGTTTACTACTTCAAGAGCAAAGAGCAGCTGTACCAGGCGGTACTGCAACATGTGTATGCGCAGATCCGTGAAACGGAACAACAGCTGGGGCTGGAGCATCTGCCGCCGGTAGAGGCGCTGGCGCAACTGGTGAAATGGAGCGTGCGCTATCACGCCACGCATGCCGACTATATGCGGGTTATCTGCATGGAAAACATGCAGCGCGGGAAGTGGCTCAAGGGTTCAGAGGAGCTGAAGCCGCTGAACCGTACCGCGTTGTCGATAATCGAGGATATTTTACAACGCGGCCAGCAACAGGGGATTTTCCAGGCCGGTCTGCAGGCGCGCGACGTGCACCGGCTGATTAGCAGCTTCAGCTTCTATCAGGTATCGAATTTTTATACATTCAGTAGCCTGTACCTCGACGATCCGCTGCCTGAAATCGACGACGAAGCAATGGTTTCACACCACTGCGAGATTGCGGTGAAAGCGGTGATTCGGTTCGTTATCTCTTAAGCATTACTTATGTCGGGGCGCGGCGATTAGTGCCCCGATAACGCGTGAATCACCCTTTCCATCGCCTCGCGGGTTAGCGCGGAACGTTCAATTTTGCTATTTGCCAGCGCGGTGCGTACGACACCGGCAATAACAATATGTTTTGGCTGCTGGCCAAGATCGCGCATTTCCAATACCACCTTACCCACTACGCGGCACATTTCCTGATAGAGCTCGTCGTCTTTCGCTTTATTTCCCATTATTAAGACTCGTAAATTATCATTATCAATCAATTCATTATTGATACGATTTTATAATAAAGCAAACTGCGCTTTTTTTTTCGTTCAATGAGGCGTTTTACTGCCTTTAATCGGTTAGTAAATATGATAAAACGCCGTTTAATCTGATCCGCTGCGGCAAAAGTGTGTTGCAGGTTCGCGAGCAAATCGTGTGAATTTTGTTACATTAATCACACTAAAAATGAAACGCCGTTTTTATTTTCCTTTTTGGTTTCGGCAGCGTATAATGCGCCTCGATTCTTTCTTGAATGGTTTCAGCGCATTGGACTGCACAAAAAAACGTACAAAACATTGCCACTTTTCATGGGCTGAACCGCCAGCACACATTCTTCTGCACGCTCTTTTGTTGTCACCTATCCTTAGAGCGTGGCATTGCAACTTTCGTAACACAGGTTTGACTCCGCGGCAGTGCGCCCCCGGAGCGAGATTTCCATATCCTTCACAACTTAAAGACTAAGACTGTCATGAAAAAGACCAAAATTGTTTGCACCATCGGTCCGAAAACCGAATCCGAAGAGATGTTGACCAAAATGCTGGACGCGGGCATGAACGTCATGCGTCTGAACTTCTCTCACGGCGACTATGCGGAACACGGTCAGCGCATCCAGAACCTGCGCAATGTGATGAACAAAACCGGTAAGAAAGCCGCAATCCTGCTGGATACCAAAGGGCCGGAAATCCGCACCATTAAGCTGGAAGGCGGCAACGACGTCTCCCTGAAAGCGGGCCAGACCTTTACCTTTACCACTGACAAGTCCGTGGTCGGCAACAATGAAATCGTTGCGGTGACCTACGAAGGCTTCACTACCGACCTGAGCGTCGGCAACACCGTGCTGGTCGACGATGGTCTGATCGGCATGGAAGTGACCGCTATCGAAGGTAACAAAGTTATCTGTAAAGTGCTGAACAACGGCGACCTCGGCGAGAACAAAGGCGTTAACCTGCCGGGCGTTTCCATCGCTCTGCCGGCGCTGGCTGACAAAGACAAGCAGGACCTGATCTTCGGTTGTGAGCAAGGCGTTGATTTCGTTGCGGCTTCCTTTATCCGTAAACGTTCTGACGTCGTTGAAATCCGCGAGCACCTGAAGGCGCACGGCGGCGAAAACATCCAGATCATCTCCAAAATCGAAAACCAGGAAGGTCTGAACAACTTCGACGAAATCCTCGAAGCTTCTGACGGCATCATGGTTGCTCGCGGCGATATGGGCGTTGAAATCCCGGTTGAAGAAGTTATCTTCGCGCAGAAGATGATCATCGAAAAATGTATCCGCGCGCGCAAAGTCGTTATCACCGCGACCCAGATGCTGGATTCCATGATCAAAAACCCGCGCCCGACCCGCGCTGAAGCAGGCGACGTCGCTAACGCCATCCTCGACGGCACCGATGCCGTTATGCTGTCCGGCGAATCCGCGAAAGGTAAATACCCGCTGGAAGCCGTTACCATTATGGCGACCATCTGCGAGCGTACCGACCGCGTGATGACCAGCCGTCTGGATTACAACAACGACAACCGTAAACTGCGCATTACCGAAGCGGTTTGCCGCGGCGCCGTTGAAACCGCTGAGAAACTGGAAGCGCCGCTGATCGTCGTCGCCACCCAGGGCGGTAAATCTGCGCGCGCAGTGCGTAAATACTTCCCGGACGCCACTATCCTTGCGTTGACCACCAACGAAACCACCGCTCGTCAGTTAGTTCTCAGCAAAGGCGTGGTACCGCAGCTGGTGAAAGAGATCGCCTCTACTGATGATTTCTACCACCTGGGTAAAGAGCTGGCGCTGCAGAGCGGCCTGGCGCGTAAAGGCGACGTGGTTGTGATGGTTTCCGGCGCGCTGGTTCCAAGCGGCACCACTAACACAGCCTCCGTGCACGTGCTGTAATAATTTACAGGTTATTTTATCTTTTTTTAAAGCGTCCCTCTGGGGCGCTTTTTTTTATTCATTCCCTAGCTGTTCTTAATAAAAATGCAAATCGGATTTTACTATTTAATAAGAGATTATCTAAGATGAATCCGATGGAAGCCTTCTGTTTTCACAGCGCTTTTTAAACCAGATCGACGAATTCGATGCTTCTTTGAGCGAACGATCAAAAATAAGTGCATTCGGATAAAAAAAATATTCTCATCCCAAAAAAGTTTGTGTAATACTTGTAACGCTACATGGAGATTAACTCAATCTAGAGGGTATTAATAATGAATCGTACTAAACTGGTACTGGGCGCGGTAATCCTGGGTTCTACTCTGCTGGCTGGTTGCTCCAGCAATGCTAAAATCGATCAGCTGTCTTCTGACGTTCAGACTCTGAACGCTAAAGTTGACCAGCTGAGCAACGACGTGAACGCAATGCGTTCTGACGTTCAGGCTGCTAAAGACGACGCAGCTCGCGCTAACCAGCGTCTGGACAACCAGGCTCACTCTTACCGTAAGTAAGAGTTCTGGTAATAAAAATGGCGCACATTGTGCGCCATTTTTTTTGCCTGTCATTTTACCCTACTGCGTCAGCTTAGCGTCGTTGTGCTGGCTATTCTGCGCCGACAGCTCCGTCGTCGCGCTGCCCGCCCCTTCCGAAACCACCACCGGATACCCCGCTCTTCGCGACAGCGCTTTTTTCAGCTGCAGATCATCCACCGCTTTATCGTCAGAAAAGGCCTGAAACGCGGCAGGAAGCGAGTAAGAGATTGTCCGGGTATTTTCCCCTTCGGTTTGCGAAAGCGGCCTGTGGACCTCTACGTAGCGTTTACCATCGGGTTCTACCGCGAACTTCACCGGCTGATTGATAATCCGCACCGGCGTCCCGGCGCGCACCTGGCTGAACAGCGCCTTAATGTCATCGGCATTCATCCGCATACAGCCGGAGCTCACCCGTAGCCCGACGCTATCAGGGGCGTTGGTACCGTGGATCAGATATTCGCCGTTACCGTAGGCCAACCGCAGGGCGTAACGGCCTAATGGATTATTAGGCCCGGCGGGGATCACCGGCGGCAGCTTAATGCCCTTCTCCAGCGAGCGCGCGCGAATACCGGCAGTTGGCGTCCAGGTCGGGTTAGGGATTTTCTGACCGACGCGGGTAGTCATCTCCGGCGTTTCCAGCCCCAACTGGCCAATGCCGAGGGGATAGACCTGCACCTGATTTTGCCCCGGCGGGAAATAGTACAGCCGCAGCTCGGCCAGATTGACGACAATGCCTTCACGCGGCACATCCGGCAGCAGCATCTGCGATGGGATTAAGACCCGGGTGCCCGGCTTCGGCTGCACCGGCGCAATCGTATCGTTGGCTTCAAGAATCAGCATCGCCGCCGTGTCGAAGTGGCGGGCGATAGCCTGCAGGTTGCGATCCCCTTCCTGTACCGTCCAGTATTGGTTTTGGCCAATCAAACGGCTGTTGGCAGGGGGAAGTGGATAATCGACAGCCCAGGCGCCGTGCTGCGCGCTCAGAGCTGCGAGAAGGGTCATCGTGATGAGAGACGCGCGTTTCATACTGAGATTCCTTCTTTCGCTGATAAAACGCCAGGATCTGCGCGGCGACGAAAGCACTCGCCTTCGTCGCACGTAACAGAATGAAATCTACCTGTTTATTCTAGCTAAGATTTGCAGCTTTCGCGCGAATTGCGCGGATCATCGCTTCAAGGCCCTGCGAGCGGGAGGGGGTAAGATGCTGGGTCAGCGCCATTTTTTCAAACCACGGGCGCACATCGAATTCGCTAATATCCTGCGCGGTCATGCGGTCGTAAAGGATGAAGACCACCGCAATCAGCCCTTTGACGATGGCCGCATCGCTATCACCGCGCAGGGTAATCACGCCGGATGGCTCCTGCTCCATCACGATCCACACCTGGCTTTGGCAGCCCTGAATAATGTTCTGCGCGATGTGTTCTTCCGCGCTGAGCGGCGCCAGGCGCTGGCCGAGTTCAATGATGTAGAGATACTTCTCTTCCCAGTTGGCGCAGCGGGTAAAGTTGCGCAGCAATTTGTCTTTGTCTGGTAATGCCGCCATAGTCGCGTCCTTTAACCAAGTAATTTGTGGATCCGCTGTAGCCCGGCCACCAGCCGATCCACCTCTTCCATCGTATTGTACATCGCCAGCGATGCCCGGCACATCGCCGGAACCTGGTAGAACGCCATCAGCGGCATCGCGCAGTGGTGGCCGGTGCGCACCGCGATCCCGTAGTTATCGAGAAAACTGCCGACATCGTAGGCATGATGTTTCCCGAGGTTAAAAGCGATGACGCCCAACCGATGTTGCGGGCCATACAGCGTCAAGTCCGGCACCTTTTTCAGCTCCTCGAGAGCATAGCGCATCAGCGTCTGCTCATATTCGCCAATCTGCTCAAGCCCGATCTGGCTGACATAGTCCAGCGCCGCGCCGAGGCCAATAATTCCGCCGGTATTCGGCGTACCGGCTTCAAAGCGCCACGGCGCTTTCGCCCAGGTAGTGCCCTCCTTCAGGCTGACGGTGGCGATCATCGACCCGCCGCCTTCCCACGGCGGCATCTCCTGCAGCAACGCTTCTTTGGCGTACAACACGCCGATACCGGTCGGCCCGTACAGTTTATGCGCCGAGAAGACGTAAAAATCACAATCCAGCGCCTGCACATCCACCGGGTGATGCATCACCGCCTGCGCGCCATCCACCAGCACCTTCGCGCCATGCTGATGCGCCAGCGGGATCAGCGCCGATAGCGGGTTTTCCGTCCCCAGCACGTTCGACACCTGGGTTATCGCCAGCAGCCGGGTACGGTCGTCAAACAGGCCGGGGATAAGGTCGAGCTGTAGGGTGCCATCCTGGTTGAGGGGGATCACTCTTAGCTCGGCGCCGACGCGGGCGCAGAGCATCTGCCACGGCACGATATTGGCGTGGTGTTCCATCTCGCTGACGATAATATTATCGCCAGCCCCGACGTTAGCCCCGCCCCAACTATTGGCCACCAGATTGATGCCTTCGGTGGTACCGCGCACGAACACCAGCTCTTCCGGCGAACGGGCATTAAGGAAAGCGGCCGCCTGCTGGCGTACCTGCTCCATCCGCGCCGTCGCTTCGGCGCTCAGGGTATGGATACCACGATGGACGGCAGCGTAACCGTGGCGATAAAACTCGGCTTCGGCATTAATCACCGCTTCCGGTTTCTGCGCGCTGGCGGCGCTATCGAGATAGACCAGCGGCTGACCATTAACCTCGCGGCTCAGCACCGGGAAATCGGCGCGCAGGCGTTCCACTGAAAATGTCATGCATCTCCTCCCGGCAGGCGCTTGCCTATACGCGCCAACACCTGTTGTTTCAGCGCATCATCGCTAATAGCTTCAGTGAGCTCGGCGGCGAAAGCGTAAAGGATCATCTGCTGCGCCGCCTGTTGATCGATACCACGCGAGCGCAAATAAAACAGCTGTTCGTCATCAATGCGCCCGACGGTAGCGCCGTGGCTGCATTTGACGTCGTCGGCGTAAATTTCCAGCTGTGGTTTGGTATCGACTTCCGCCAGCCTTCCCAACAACAGATTGTTATTGGTCATCTGACCATCGGTTTTCAGCGCGTGTTTCGCGACGTTAATCAGACCATTAAACACCGCCCGCCCCTTATCGCTGACGATGGTTTTGTGTAGTTGACGGCTGTTGCAGTAGCCAACGCGGTGATCGAGCCAGGTGCGGCTGTCGCAGACCTCGTTTTTCACCGGCATCGCCAGCGAGTTAATACGCAGATTGCTGTTTTCACCAGCCAGACGGGTGCTGGTATGGTGTCGTAACACCGCGCCGCCCAGCAGGAAGCTGCTGCTGAAAGCCGAAGCATCGCGGCCAAGCAGTAGATCGTTATGGGCGAAGTGGTAGCTTTGCCCATTTTCAAATGCCAGCTTGATATGCTGCAGATGGGCATTGTCGGCGACAGACATGGTCAGGCGTCCGCCGGTGAAATGCCGCTGCTCATCAAGGCTAGTATAGTGTTCGATGATGGTCGCCTGCGCCCCGCTCTCCAACGCCAGATGATGACGATAGTGGGCAGTATTAAGCTCGTCGCCGGCCAGACCGCTGGTGATATGCATCAGCAGCAGCGGCTTTTCCGGGCGCTGGTTACGCTTCACGCTGATGCGAGTCACCGTCTGCGCCAGGCTTTCGGTGAGATGCAGAAACACTTCCGGCTGTACCGCTTCCGGCAGATGCTGGCGCTGGTTATCAACGCTGACGTCAAAACCGCTAGCGGCGAGATCGTCACTGAGCGCCGGGCTGAAGCGGCCATCGACAAACACCATCCGCCAGGCGTCGAGATTGAGCGCCAGCGCGTCGCGCTGCGCCACGCCGAGCGTCGCCGGGCTTGCAACAAAAGTGCCGCTTAGCAGCGTATCCAGCGGGGTGTATTTCCAGTTTTCATGTTTGCGCGTCGGCAGTCCCAGGCGCAACAGCTGCTGCAGATGCTGATTGGCCTGCGGCGTGCGCGCCTCGCCCTGTGCTTCAAACAGATGATGCCACTGCTGCAGCGCGTTACTGCTGTTCGCTAAGCCAGCCATAGCCCTGCTCCTCCAGTTGTTTAACCAGAGTAAAATCGCCTGACTTGACGATCCGCCCCTGATACAGCACGTGGACGTAATCCGGTTTGATGTAATCGAGGATACGCTGATAGTGGGTGACGATAATAAAGGCGCGTTTGCCGTCGCGCAGCGAGTTAACCCCCTCCGAGACAATCTTCAGGGCATCTATATCCAGCCCGGAATCCGATTCATCCAGGATACACAACTCAGGCTCAAGCACCGCCATTTGCAGAATATCGTTGCGTTTTTTCTCGCCGCCGGAGAAACCGACGTTCACCGAACGAGTTAGCAGATCTTCCGGCATCTTCAGCAGTTTGATCTTCTCTTCCATTAAATCCTGGAAATCGAAACGATCCAGCGCCTCCAGGCCGCGATAGCCGCGCACCGCATTGAGCGCGGTTTGCAGGAAAAATTGATTACTGACGCCGGGAATTTCCACCGGGTACTGAAAAGCCATAAAAATGCCTTCCCCGGCGCGATCCTCCGGAGCTAATTCGAGCAGGTTTTTGCCCTTAAACTCGACGCTGCCGCCGGTGACTTCGTAATCTTCCCGTCCGGCGAGCGTCGCCGAGAGCGTACTTTTCCCTGAGCCGTTAGGGCCCATGATCGCGTGCACTTCGCCGGGGCGCACCTCAAGGTTCAGCCCGCGCAGGATCTCTTTGTCTTCTACGGCGACTTGCAAATCTTTAATACTTAACATCTTTTTTCCTTAATTATCAGCCGACGCTATGTTCAAGGCTAATAGCCAGCAATTTTTGCGCTTCGACGGCGAACTCCAGGGGCAATTCTGAGAACACGTCTTTACAGAATCCATTGACGATCATCGAGATCGCATCATCTTCGCTAATGCCGCGCTGCAGACAGTAGAACAGCTGATCTTCGCCAATACGCGAGGTGGTGGCTTCGTGTTCCAGCTGGGCGCTGTTATTGCGGCATTCGACATAGGGGAAGGTATGCGCCCCGCAGTCCGGGCCGATCAGCATCGAATCGCACTGGGTGAAGTTACGGGCGTTAGTGGCGGTCGGCATAATTTTGACCAGCCCGCGATAGCTGTTCTGGCTGTGTCCGGCGGAGATCCCTTTTGAGATAATGGTCGAGCGGGTGTTCTTGCCGATATGAATCATTTTGGTCCCGGTATCCGCCTGCTGATGGCCGCTAGTCAGCGCCACCGAGAAGAATTCGCCGATCGAGTTATCGCCGCGCAGGATGCAGCTCGGGTATTTCCAGGTAATGGCCGAACCGGTTTCCGACTGGGTCCACGACATCTTGCTGTTTTCGCCTTCGCACAGCGCGCGCTTGGTGACGAAGTTAAGGATGCCGCCGGTATTGTTATCGCCGGGGAACCAATTCTGCACGGTGGAGTACTTCACTTCTGCATCTTTATGGATGATGACTTCCACCACCGCCGCGTGCAGCTGATAGCTGTCGCGTACCGGCGCCGAGCAGCCTTCGATATAGCTCACATAGCTACCTTCGTCGGCGACCAGAATCGTACGTTCAAACTGGCCGGTTTTCTCGGCGTTGATACGGAAATAGGTCGACAGTTCCATCGGGCAACGCACGCCTTTCGGCACGTAGATAAAGGTGCCATCAGAGGCGACCGCGGCGTTCAGCGCGGCAAAAAAGTTGTCGTTGCCCGGCACTACGGTACCAAGGTACTTTTTCACCAGTTCCGGATGATCGTGAATCGCTTCGCCAAAGGAGCAGAAGATGATCCCCTGCTCCGCCAGCTTCTCGCGGTAGGTGGTCGCCACGGATACCGAGTCGAAAATGGCGTCCACCGCCACTTCTTTGCCTTCACGCACCGGTACGCCAAGCAGGTTAAAGGCTTCCTCGACTTCATTCGTCAGGAAGGTATTCGCCCCGGTTTGCTGTACCGCGCCGGGTTCCGAGGCGCAGGTATCATCGCAGTTACCGCAGGATGGCGCCGAGTAGTAGCTGTAATCCTGATAATTGAGCTTATCGTAATGCGCTTTCAGCCAGTGCGGCTCTTCCATCTCCTGCCACGCCTTAAAAGCGTTGAGACGAAATTCGAGCATCCAATCCGGTTCATTACGACGCGCGGAAATCGCGCGAACCACCTCTTCGTTGATGCCTTTGGCCAGCTCATCGGTTTGTAGCTGAGTAAAGAAGCCTTCTTTATAGTTGAGCGGGCCGCCGGTCCAGCTTTTGACATCGTCAGTTGCTTCAGTATTTCGAGACATAGTTACTCCGCCTGCACCCCGAAGCTTTCGCCGCAGCCGCATTCGTGCTGCGCTTTCGGGTTATGAAACTTGAATATTTCATTTAAGCCTTCGCGAACATAATCCAGTTCGGTGCCATCAATAAACGGCATCGCCTGCAGCGGCGCAAACAGCTTCGCGCCGTCGCGCTCAAACAGCAGGTCGTCGTCCGCCGGCTCGGCAATCATCTCCAGCACGTAGCCAAAACCGGCGCAGCCGCTGGTTTTGATTCCCAGACGTAGCCCCTGCTTGTCCGGCTGTTTATGCATCAGTTCGCGGATATGGGCCGCCGCCGCGGGGGTCATCGTCAGCCCCTGCCAGTTAAAATCGTCGGGATTAAAGGTGCTTGTTTGTAATTCCATCGCTCTACCTCATCGATTGCCGCTATCGGGCCCTACCCTCATGTTAGTGATAATGATTATCACTTCAACCCTGCGGGAACAGGGGTATTCGGCCATTTCGCCCCTTTTTACGCTTTTCTATAAGCATAGACCCTGGTGAAGGGGTTATCAGGAAGCAATTCTTATATTTAATAGATTGATAAATAATAAGTTATTGAGAATAAGAGCACAGGCGAAGCGGCAATGGAAAAGATGTATCGAAAATACCGATTTATGCGATAGAGACCGGAAATGGCACTTTTCGTTAGTGTTGGGGATATGAAGGTTTATGCCGCGATACGAAAATAAGAACTTAGTAGAACTTTATGAAACATTAAGGAGTGATGAATTGTTATCCTCTGCCAAAAGGGTAATTATTACGCTACGAAGGAATGGTGCTAACCATTCTGTGATGATGATATTGGGTTCAGCTCTTACTGTAAGAATCATGTTTTTGTATGAGTTGATATCATCGCACAGGCAATGAAAACGCGATAACCAAGTCAAAGGAAGACTGATGAGTAAACGAGGGGACTTAATAGAGTTATCAGCAGTATCAGTCGCTAAGTATGGTCTTGTCTACTCAGAAATTCTGGGGTGGATTGACCTCGGGCATGCTGCAGGCACAGACATTCAAAACATTCTCAAACAAATGGAGCAAGGTGAAAAACGACAGGATTCCCACTATGAAATTGTATACTCTCAATCAATGTACAAATTTGGCCACAGAATGGGCATGGGTGTGCATGCGCGCTGGAGAGTCATGAAAGGAAGAAACCTGGAATCAAGGTACAGTATTGCTTTAGCTATGATGATGCGAACAGCACTACGATTCGAAAACTTGCAGGCATCCATTCCTTTTAGTTGGACAACAGACAGCGGTTTTAGCGCTGAGGACCTTGTTTCGGACTTATTAGGTTTTTATCGAGTCGTGCGACCAATGAACTATTTCCCGCACCTGTGTTTAATTAGTAAGCAAGAGGCCTTAAAGCGATGGGATCACTATGGTTCAATTGGTAACTACAAAAACAAACTGTTTCGACCAATGCTCTTCCCTGACCCCATCAAAAACAAAGGAGCCAGGCCAATATATGGCGAGTTGCCCGCATTCATGAAAGATATCCTCCCCTATAATAATTTCACCAATGGCGCAGTTAACATCATCACCAATAATGGAAGCCATATGAACATAGGTCTGCCACCAATGAAGGGACTCCGATGACGAAGGTCATCAAATTTAGTTCGCTCGCGGTTTTGGCTGTCGTGTTGTGCGGGATATATAAAACCGCGTCGATTGCCATGGCGGCTAGCGCCGATTACTCGCGCGCGGACTGGCTCACATTCTATCTGATTGCACCGAGCGAAGTTAAACATGCCCCCCTCATCAATGACAGCACGCCGATTCACTTCAGGGCTGCTGATGGCGCCTCCCCCCAGATAGACGAGATTGAATACGCCAGGGATACGGACGAAAACATCTTGTCTGAATACCTACGCGCTTTAGGTTATCGCCAGGAAAAAGATCCGGTATTCGGCACCCGCTGGTCTTTGCAAGGCACCGATAAAAGCGCCTATATTGCTGCGACTGAAAATTCAATCAGGCTGACGTTTACGGATTGAAATACCTGAGACAACGGATAGCAGCTGGCGTTGTCGAATTCCCATCTTACTTTCGCAAACAAGCAACATACTTTTCCCCGCTGCGACGGACGATCTCCCCGGCGTTATTCAGAATCTCCCGCCCCTCGAACGCACCGTAGATTTGGCTGAATTTCACGCCAGCCAGCCGATGAATGATATCCGTGACCGTTGATGACGGCAGCGGTAGCATATTGGGATAGCTCCACATGAAAGAAACGGCGTTAGCTCCCGGCGCAACCTGGACTATATCGCCGGATAATAGCAGGCCGTCGCCCTGCGCCCAGTGCAGGACGCAGCCACCAGCAAAATGCCCACCAAGGCGGATCAGACTGGCATCAGCCGTTAGTTGCAGGCTATCGCCCTCCCAGAAGGTAATCCACGGGCTGTCGCGCATGACCCACTGGCGGTCATCCCCATGCAGATAGATTGGCGCCTTGAACTCCGCCGCCCAATCCTGCATACAACTGTAGTAATGCGGATGTGAGATAGCGATGGTTTTCAGCCCACCCAGCGCGGAAACCAGCGTTTTTGTCGCCTCATCGAGGTTGGCGATGCAGTCCCACAGAATATTGCCCTGCGGCGTACGCAGCAGAAATGCACGCTGGTTAATGGCAAAACTGGGGATGGTGCGAATGCTAAAAAGCCCACTGTTATGCTGCTGCCATTTATTGTTATGCGATGCGGTAAGTTTATTTAACGTAATCCACTGCTGCCCGCCCACAGGAACAAATTGACGCTCGTCTTCGCAGATCGGGCAATGTTGTTGTGTCGGGACTTCGCTAAATTCATAGGAGGTACCGCAAGCTTTGCACAGCGTAATTGTCATATCTCCCTCTCTGTTCCATGATGCAATAACAAGCGTGCCGCCACTTATTTTAACTATATGTCAGATGGCGCGTGATGCAACGACCTACCGAGTTTGGTAGCGTTCTGCGTTTTTTATCGTTTGGCTTAACGGGCATAATCAACCGGCGGCAATAGATGAATGATGGACGGGGAAGGCATGCGCAAATTTTCAGCATTAATATTAATGTGGTTACTTACCGGCTGCTCGGTTAACGCGCCGCAAAGCGCGCAATACAATGCCGAATACTCCCAGCGCCAGGATATACGCACGCAGAACGTATATCGATTTAAGATCAAACCGCTTCAATCCAGCGGCGGAAAGTATTGGGGCGCGGATAATTTAACGCAGGTTTTTTACGTCAGTGATAAAAATGCCGCAACCGTTGAATTACGCTTCAACTACCCTACCGCAACGCTACAGGCCTCATCGTTAGACGGACAAGGGAAAGTAGTAAGCACTCAAACGTTCATCCTGTTAGCCGAATCCGCGGCGCCGCCATCGGGTTCGGACAAGAAGTACTTATACCTGACAAAAAGTGGCGAATTACTGAGCAAATGGAAAAACTGTACGCCGGATATGAGCGTGGCTTGTAGTTGGGGAGGTCATCAAATATTTATCACCCGCAGCGCCGATCTGGCAGTGCAGTATGCAACCGGTGGTGCAGGTTTAGCTTTTCTGCTGATTCCATTTTACACATCCGAAGCCCGACTACAGATTTTCCCCAAAGCGCCAATCGACGCTGCTGGCAATTAATAGCAAGCCTTCTTTGCAGAACGATTCAATTTTGTGATGAAGTGAGTTAATTCTTAAAAGCAGGGTTGGTTAAGTCTGCGTTTACTCATGTACAATTGACGTCGTTGATGAATACTTGCCGGAGCAACGCTGGGCTATTATTTACGGGAGCTTGTGTCTTACAGGATGATTGATATCAGTATTATGTCGATGTGCATGGTAGTGCTGCTGGTGATGAGCGTGTTACTGGAGTAACCATTCCCCCCTTCCCCTACCGTTTTTGTTAGCTTATTTTACCGCTGAATTGGGCATAAAATTTCCCAGCCGCTTCTCCAGCCGGGAAGCGGTCGGGCTGCGCCTTAACATCCGGCAAAACGGTGTTTACGCCCTTTGTAAGGAAGCATCCGAAAAATTTGCCAAAATGGGTTCGCCCGCCGGTATCCAGCGGGCTTTTTTTGTTTGCTTGCGGCTATCATGAGCACAAAAAAAACCGCCGTGATTCACGGCGGTTTGCTGTCTCAGCGTGAATAGGCGCTCGGCGTATTAGCTCTTCACTTTACGGTAGATAAACAGCACCACAAGTGCGCCAATTACCGCCACGACAAAGCTACCGAAGTTAAAACCGTCAACTTTGCCAAAGCCGAATAACGTACTGATCCAGCCACCGACTACCGCACCGATAATACCGAGGATCACGGTGACAATAAATCCACCGCCGTCTTTGCCCGGCATAATCCACTTAGCCAAAATACCAGCGATCAAACCAAAAATGATCCAGGAAATGATACCCATGGTTAACTCCGTCCTCTTTGTTACCGTGAATGTAATTCGTAATTAAAATAGTAGCATAATTACAACGAATGATTTAACAAATATATATTTATTAGATGATTGCTTGCCGCGCCGTTAGCCATGGTCTACAGATTATTCAGTGCTCGTTAACGCCGAAGGAGTGAGAAATGGGATATTACGTACTGAAAAAGTCTGAAAAGAGTGTCTCGCAGCCGTGGTATTTTCTGCTGAAGGCTGACAACCATGAGACCATCGCCACCAGCGAGATGTACTCGTCGAAAGATGCGGCTAAAAAGGGTATCGCCTCGGTGCAGAAAAACGGCGCCAGCGAGGTCATCAAGGACGAAACGCAATAACAAGAAGGGGATGCAAGCGCATCCCCTTAAAATATTGTGGCGACCGTTACACCACGGCGGTGGTCAGCCGTGAGGAGCAGCACAGTCGCCCCTGCTCATCGGTGATATCGATTTGCCACACCTGATGGCGAGACCCAACATGCAACGCGGTACAAACCCCTCGCACCCGCCCGCTGCGCACCGAACGAATATGGTTGGCATTGACTTCCAGGCCGACCACTTTTTGTTCTCCTTCGGTACACAGATAGCCCGCGACCGAGCCAAGGGTTTCAGCCAGAACCACCGATGCGCCGCCGTGTAGCAGACCAAAAGGCTGATGTGTACGGTGATCCACCGGCATCGTCGCTTCAATCGCGTTATCGCTGATGGACACAAAGTGAATATCCAACAGGCCAACCATGTTTCCCTCGCCCATCGCGTTAAGCTGCGGCAGCGAAGCCTGACGTTTCCAAATCATCCCATAATCTCCAGCAGAGCCTGCAGCGGGTGACGTACCCCGCTACCTTCGATACGCTTCACCTGGCTTCGGCAGGAATAGCCGGTGGCCAGACAGCGACCGCGCGGTAAACGCGCCATCGCCTGCTGCCAGGAAAGCGCGTAAATCGCCAGCGAGTTGGCGTGGTTTTTCACTTCGTGGCCGTAGGTGCCAGCCATGCCGCAGCACCCCGTACTGATGTACTCCATTTTCGCCCCGCAACGGGCAAAGATCTCTGCCCACTGTTTGGGCGCGGCCGGTAGCGCCGTCACTTCGGTGCAATGGCCAAACAGGTACCAGGGTTCGCCGCTGTTGTCCCGCCCGGCTGAAGGCGCTATCGCCTCGGTCAGCCATTCATGCACCAGCATCACGCGAAAATCGCCGCGTTTCTCGCCCAGCGTCTGGTTATATTCATCGCGATAGCAAAGCACCAGCGCCGGGTCGACGCCAACCATCGGTATATCCAGCTGCGCTACGCGGTTGAGGAAATCAGCGGTTTTCTGCGCCGTGCGCGCGAAGCGCGTCAGGAACCCCTTGATATGCTGCGCTTTACCGTTCGGTGAGAACGGCAACAGTACCGGCTGATAGCCGACTTTTTCAATCAGGCGGACAAAGTCAGCCACCACCTGCGCTTCGTAGTAGCTGGTAAACGGATCCTGCACCACCAGCACTCTCTTCGCACGCTGTTCGACGCTCATTGCTTCCAGATCCTCAAGCGTGGTATTGGCGGAGCGATGGCCTGCCAGCTGCTGCTTGAGCGACGGTACGGAGAGCAACGGCAGATCGACCATGCCGATGTGTTTTTCCGACAGCTTGCGCATCCACGGCTGATTGATAAAGAAGTTGAATGTTTTCGGCGCCTGGGCCATCAGCGGCGCGTACGATTCGACCGTCGCCACCAGATGATCGCGTACCGGGCGCAGGTAGCGGCTGTGATACAGCTGCAGGAAGCGGGAGCGGAATTCCGGCACGTCGATCTTAATCGGGCACTGGGTTGAACAGGCCTTACAGGCCAGGCAGCCGGACATCGCCTCTTTCACTTCATGCGAGAAATCATATTCGCCTTTACGCGCATGCCAGCTATTGCGGGTACGCTCGATCAGGGCGCGCAGGCTCACACCTTTTTCCGGAAGTTCTTGCTCCAGTTTGTTCGGGTCTATCCCGCGGTCGGCCAGCAGACGTAACCATTCACGCACCAGCGTCGCGCGGCCTTTCGGCGAATGAATGCGCTGATTACTGACCTTCATTGACGGACACATCGGGCTTTTTACATCGAAGTTAAAGCACAGACCGTTACCGTTACACTCCATCGCGCCACGCCAGGCGCTACGCACGGCAATGGGAATTTGACGATCGTAGGTGCCGCGCTTCACCGCATCGACTTTCATCATCGGCGCATCGACGCCTTCCGGTGGGCAAATTTTCCCCGGATTCAATCGGTTGTCCGGATCAAATGCCGCTTTCACTTTACGCAGTTCGCTATATAACTCCTCGCCAAAAAAGGCCGGACTGTACTCGGCGCGGAACCCTTTACCATGTTCGCCCCACAGCAGGCCGCCATATTTGGCCGTCAGCGCCACCACCTCATCGGAGATCTGCTTCATCAGCACCTCCTGCTGCGGGTCGCACATATCCAACGCCGGACGAACGTGCAGCACCCCGGCGTCGACGTGTCCAAACATGCCGTAGCTCAGGCCATGCCCGTCGAGTAAAGCACGAAACTCGGTGATGTAATCCGCCAGATGCTCCGGCGGCACGCAGGTATCTTCAGCAAAAGGAATCGGTTTAGCTGCGCCTTTAGCGTTGCCCAGCAGACCAACCGCCTTTTTACGCATGGCATAGATGCGCTCGACGCCATCCAGTTCATGACAGACCTGCCAGCCAATGACTCCCGCGGCGCCCTGCGACATGAGTTCATCAAGACGCTGACACAGGGTGGTTACCTGGCCGTCGATTAATTCAGCATCATCCCCGGCAAACTCAACGATATTGAGACCCAGCATCTCTTTATCCGGCACATCGGCGATCAGTTCGCTTACCGAGTGCCAGACGATATCTTCGCGGGCCAGATTAAGCACCTTCGAGTCGACGGTCTCCACCGACAGCGCCTTCGCTTCAACCATGAATGGCGCGTTACGCAGCGCCGAATCAAAGGAGTCATACTTGACGTTGACCAAGCGGCGCACTTTCGGTAGACGCGTAATATCGAGCCGCGCTTCGGTGATAAATGCCAGCGTGCCTTCGGAGCCGGTCAGAATGCGCGTCAGGTCGAACTCGCTCATCTCATCATTAAAGACATGACGCAGATCGTAGCCGGTCAGGAAGCGGTTCAATTTCGGGAATTTATCGATGATCAGCTGACGCTGCGCTTTACAGCGCTGATAGACGGTACGATAGATGCGGCCAATCGCTGACTGCTCTCGCCCCAGCGTTTCCGCCAGCGCGGCGGGAATAGGCAAGGTATCAAGGATATCGCCGCCCATCAGTACCGATCGCACCCCAAGCACATGATCGGAGGTTTTACCGTAAACCAATGAACC